>CVMT01000009.1:553569-773353 GCA_000985935.1 Talaromyces islandicus | reverse complement strand
AAAAAAAAAAAAAAAAAAAAAAAAAAAAAAAAAAAAAGAGAAACCACCCAACTACCAATTGATGCATTTAGCCCTCTATAATTCCTCTCACAGCATACTCTGCACCTGCACAATTGTCTTCCTGGCTTTGTCCACCGGCTCAAAAACTTCCAACGATGCCTCAAACGCATCCCACGCTGCCTGCGACAAAATCGGCGCATCAACATACTCCGCCGCGCCCGTCCCATCCAACAAACTCTCCAACCGCGGCAACACAGCATTCAACGCTCTCGATTCACGTTCAAACTGCTCCTCACGCGTGAGCCCCTCCGCATGCTGTACATACCAGCTCGAGTCCTGCAGGATACAGCCTGCTTCAAAGAGGGCGAGCAGATCTGCGTCTACACCCGCGGCGACCGCGGCTTCATAGGCCATGCGGTGCCCGATTGCTTCGATGAGGGACTGGCAGCGTGGCAGGATGGCGTTGTTGAATTCGACGCTGCGGTGCTGGCCGGTGCTTGTGGCGATTTGGGCGGCGGCGGCGCGGCATTCGCTGAACAGGCCTTGTTCGTGTCTGGATAGCAGGCTGGATGGGGTTTGGGCGGGTGGCATTTCGTATTTTCCGAGGAGGAGTTCAGCGGCGAGTCCTGTCTATGTTAACTTTTGTATTCTTTTTTGTAAGGTTTGGCATAAAGAAGATGCGTACTTATGCATAGTGCCGTGACATCTCCCTCGGCAATCGAATTCCCCCTGGCCTCGAGCTGATTCTCAATGATATGATTATGTTTGAACAAACCCTGCGCTCCACACCGCTCGGCAAGTTCATAAAGCGCTGTCTGCGTAGCCGAGTTGAACACAGCCTTGAGCGCTGTGGCTATACCATGGCGTACCGGGGGCGTCAAATCCGGTTGCATAAATCGTTGCACACTATCCTCTGCAAACGCCTCAAACACAGCAATCTTGGCCAGCGTATGCAGAATCGGCCGCTGCTGCGTGCGAAACGCAATGATGGGTGTCGTCTTGCCATCAAAACCTTGCACTTTTCGTTTCAGGCTGTATTTTCCAGCCACGTACACTGCGCGCTTCAACCCCGGGACCATGACCATGGATAGCGCTAGGGTTCCGACAGTCACGCGTGATATCACAGAGAAGAAGTTACTGCGCATGCTCTCGGGCTTTTCGATGGATCCTAGGAGCGCCGAGCTTGGTAAGCGGACGTGGTTGAAGCTGGTGATGGAGTGGTCGATGGGTTTTGCGCCGGCTCGCATGGGGAGTTTTCTTTTTTCCTTCGGTTAGACTTTTGAGGTCTTTTCCTCTCTAGTTATTGGAAAGTAGTTACATACTTGGATGTAATTCCGTCAGACATGTTCTGACCATCGTTGAGCCAGACAATAAACGGCCGCACGCCGTGATCTTCGCCGCCGACAATCAAGCGTGCCATGACCACAGCGACTCGGGGAAACCCTTTGACCGGGGTTGTTGGAGGCATGTATCTAAGGGACAAATTTAAGTTAGGAAATTACTACTATTCTATCAGAGGCAAGGAGAAGAACATACTTGGCTGCGTGTGGACTCGGTGAATGAAGATCAAACTCGCCACCAGGAAGCAAAGTAGCCGTAGTCTCCATGTTCTTAGCATCAAGGCCGTGGCCAACTTCAGTGAGCATAAACTGTGCCCTGAGAAAAATGTTAAAATTCTGCGCCCAGAACTGATAAAGATCCTGTATTCTTTTGATGTTTACTTACGACACATCGAACTTCATAATCCGGTCCATCAACTTCTGCAAATCTGGTCTACCAGTGACATATCTACCAATAGTCCCCGCGGCGAGATTGTATTGAATTGTAACCAGCACAAATGTAGAAGATGTAACCGTGTGGATCAGATCGAGGTGGTATTTCCAGAACTTGGGTGTGAGCTGTATTACATCCTCGGGCGTCATTCCTTTTTTTTTCCCTATTAACTTATTTCTTTATGGACTGTGTTATTTTAAAGGGAGTACTCACCATATTCAAGCGCAGAGATACGAGCGCGCTTGTATGCAAGTTTTATCATTTCATCTTCCGTCAAGGTCGTGGATGGCGTTTTGAATAGCTCGTTGCGAGCCAGGCGGAGAGACGGGGTTGACATGTTGATGATGTTTTTTGTCTAATAAATAAAATGAAATGAAATCAACACTGGGCAATAGGTCACCCTTGAATAAAAAATATAAAAATATCAATTGATCTGAAAAAAAGAAAAAGTATATATACATGTAGTCTACGGTTGAGAGAGGCACGGGTTTATATACCCGGAGATCTCCTCTGCTCTTTCTCAAATTCAAGTGAATATCAATTGATGCTAGGAATTACCGGTCTTCAATTGGCTAACTACTCAGTCTTCAGTCATTCTAAACAAGCCGACTCCGAACTCGACTAGTAAACTCAAATTTTTTTTTCATATTGTTGATACCGCTCTGACATCGACTGCGCCACAACAAGAACAATATTATGAGTGAACTACCATACAAGTACATGTAGCGGTCAAATGAAGTAGAAAGACCATCATTAGCTAGAGATCGGAGTTCGCAAGCTTGCCACGTCAGAAGCGATTGATTCAGCTAGATCTCGTAGATTCTTCATGAGATGTGGCGAATTATTAGGTGGGTAACGCTTCTGAGTTACATATTATAGTTCATGCATTCTGTATGACGATCGACATCCAGAGAACTATAGTTGATACATTTGACTACGTATTGGTGTGGAGCATATATGCACTACATAGCCATCAGGCCGAGTCAGGAACTAAGTTCCTCCGCCCAACCGCCAATGGTGGTTGGCTGCTAGGCAAATGCGCTTTTTTGCTTTTATCCATTTTTCCCGACGCTATGCATGTTTAGTTGATACTACATAGACGACTACAGCTGAGGGTAGTGATCTTTTGGTGTTGGTATACACTGAGAATCTCGAGAAAAGAGAATGATAATACAACATGAAGTCCCAAATTACATATTTGCTTTTATTAATTTACCACGCAAGATGTGTATTCTATATGTATGTATGAATTGTCCCCAGCAGTGAGAAGTCCAAAAAGTGGGTGTTAGGGCTAGGGTTAGGGTAATAATTATGACATGGCCCATGTACTGGGTACACTAGCAGTAGTTTAACACGATAACACAATTTAAAGTGGCTACCCGTGCATGGGAGCTATTTTAGACAAGAGGGGAAAAAAAAAGCAAACAGCTCCACCCGAAAGTTAGACTTTTCACCCGATGCTCATTGGGACTTGGTTTTTTCTATGTACAGAGTAGTTTCATATACAGATGTGGGTTGTTTCGCAAAGTGAAGCCCATGCATTGTATGAACCTACCTATCTACGCAAATGTTTCTTGGTGAATGCCCGATTTTCTTGTAAAAGTGGGAACCCTGCATGTGGCGATTGAACAAGTCATCATCTGACGGAGATGGCCGCAGTCGAATAATACGAAGGAAGCTCTATTAGGCGTAGGAATGCCATAGCCTCACGGATTCGTGGCTTGAATATTTGTTGCGCAAGCCACATTTCTGCAACGACTATGCAAGTTTTGCATTTGATGGGCTTCCTTATTAAACTGTGTGCTTGTTCGGAGTACACTGTTTAACATGGCCAAGAACTTTTCGTCCATGCATAGCCGTAGCGTGTCTACTTAACCGGGACTACATTCTCATTGCTGTGAGACTTCGGCACCTGTGGACTAACCACGAGTATTGTTGAAAAAATATTTTTGGAAAAAAAATTGGGTGTTTAATCCCTGTGAGGGAGAAATTAATATTGATTGAAAATTTACGAAAAAATGAACTCCGATACGGGGAATCGAACCCCGAGCTGCCGGATGAAAACCGGCTATGTTGACCGTTACACTATATCGGATGTGTTGTGATTACTTTGCCGGAACAGGCCTCTATATAGGATAAGCCCTGACAAGTGATTTTTTTTCCACCATTGAGAGATCCCGAAAAGTTACTAGTATTCTCCGTACCACCAAAATTTAAAATATTAAAGATGATGTTAAACTAGTACTATACTTACTCTCCTACTATGCGATATTATTCTCAAGTGCTGTTCATGACAGCAGTCGCCGATTTTCCTACTTGCGGTGACCTCTCAGTTAAAGGACGACCAAAATGACAGACCCAACGGTAACCTTGTTAGAACGATCGACCTCTGGTACGATCGAAATATCTGAATTGCTAGTGCTTTTTACAACAATAAGACACCAGGGGCTGTTAGTAGCTAATTTTAGCACGATAAGTTAGCGTTAATGCGGGGACTACTTGGGTCGTAAGGCGTGCGGATTCTTAGCCATCATGCACCATACACACTGCAACTTGAATCCTGTTTCAGGAGAAAAGTCTCCGGTTTGGGCCATGAACGAGTCCCAGTCACCTCCCCAAGGTAGCGTCTTTCATCTCTTTCCCAAACTTCCGGCCGAACTAAGGCTTGAGATCTGGCGTCTTTGTTTACCGCACCGAGTTTGCGAGAAAGACCAGCCTTTTTATGAGATCGTATTTAAGCACTCAGATTACAAGACTCCATCGCCGTGCCTTCTTTATCAAACGACGGAGGTAAATGGGCGGCCACCGGTCATTACTCGAGTGTGTGTCGAGTCACGCGCAGTCGCCTTGAAGACTGGGGGCTTCTTTGAGTTTTTCCACAACACCGATAACATGCTTCATAAGCCTAGGCCATCAGAGGCCCAATGGGAGAGTGACACCTCTATAAACATGGCGTGGTTTGACCATACGCGAGATTTAATACATCTTAACTGGCACCCCTCTTACGAAGCCGACTTTGTTGGTAAAGGTTCACCACTCAAAAGTCTCGCATGGGATGCTTCGCAAGCAGCCGGCGGCGGTTCTTTGTTTATTGAATATTTTCAAACTCTCCACATGCCCAGGGCTGAGCTGAGTGATATCCTCAACCAGCTGCCCACCTGGATGGTTGTTATGCGTGTCATCGTTGTACACACCGAAGCGAGTATTGGAGCGAGCACCGGCCTTTTCGGACTCCTAGGGGATTCCCGCGTACAACTTGTTGACTTATCTGATGAAACTAGACTTAATGCGTTGTTCGCATTGGCTGAGAAATGCGAGCCTTACGACCTGGTCACTACCCGCCAGGATTTCCACAGAGACTCTGCAGAGACTATCCAGCAGGATCTGAGAGAAATCATTGTTGCCAAGTTTCGGTCGGATGAATTACTTCCCCGCCTTCGTCCGGTTATCATGTTTCGACTATGTACCGAGATGTGCAATAGTGTAGGATCTACTGCTACGCTTCGCGGAGTACAACGAGCTAGGCGGAAGCGTGAGCATCCATGAATGTCTTCACTATGAGACTCGGTATAATTCTGCTGTTGCATTTCTCATCTATCTACACCGACAATCTTATCATAGGTTTGAGTCATTAGATACGGTATCGCACGACAAGAAGTTAATAATTCTATTCGCGACCTGGACTTCTTCTTTGGAGAGACTAACCTGAATAGTATATTGTAATGTAACGTAGATGAAGCTAGGAAAAGGCGGGACGAGTTAAGAAACATCAATCCACATGCGCACTGAATCGTTCAATACATAAACCTTTTGAAGTGGGACGGGTAACGGGTGGTTCGAGTACCACGACATTATATATATTATGATAGCCATGTGAATTGTCAAATAACTTGCTGGATTCAACACGATTGAATACAAAATTGTATTACAGAATTAACAACACCACATGTGTATTGAGTGGTACTTCCGTCAGTTACTCTATTTCCTGTACTAAGTTGTTCTGTCACACGTAATATGCACGTGAAGTTATTCGGATCATTATTTTGCTAGCCACACACATTATGTGCTTTTTCTACGTATCTACAATATATGTAACAACTAAATGTGACTACGCACGACCGGGGTCGAAATATGTTGCCGCTTTTATATTTTATTCAATTTGATTGTAATATAAATAAATACACGTCTAAAGGGATCTGACTATACCAGTATCCCTCTTAACACGCGGTTTATTTTGTTTACTCCATTAAGTTTAGCTGGTCATTATATTATTTATTTTTGCAAGGTTTGCGGTAGACTGTTCAATTAAGCGGCTTTATTATCGTCATCACCTTTTTGAAGGAGATTATAAAGTTAGCCTTCATGTCAATGTTCGCTGTCGTTTATCACAAGCCTCGTATATAGAGGCGGAAGCTAGAGAGCGAGTTTTAATCAGCTACATCGTAGGCAATCGAGTTCATACTCTACCCAGCACCTTGGGGGTTCTCTTTAGTCGATTTTGGATAGTTTATAGAAATTGATAACTACTGTGTTTTGGGCAGAAAAATTGTTTCTAGACAGATGGGATACCCCGGACTTCAAGTTTTTCCTCTTCTGGAAATATTGACGATAGACGGCACCTCTAGACTGGATCCGACATGACAAGAAACTCCCATGGAACGGCGATCCTACAATCAAAACACATCAAGCCATTACCATTCTAGAACGCAGACCACGAATGCAAGTTATGCTAATCTGAAGCAGCCGGACATTTTTCAAACAACCTCCTCAGTAGGAGCAGAAACAACCAAGGAAGCTTGCGTGGCTGAATGCCGTTCGATGACAATGGTGGTACCTTCAAACGTCTCATTTCGTGGACCCCACTGACGTATGGTTGGCTCTCTGAATGTGCATGGTAGTGATTAGCATTAGACTGAAAGCGGGACGGCAGGAAAATTACCTTTCAATGGTTGACGGAGGGACGGCCGTTGCGGAGCGTATTTGATGTGCCCTCATGGCAAGAGTGTTGTATGGCGGGGTGAGCTAGATAAGTTAGAGCTATTAGTTGGTTTGCTTTTACAAGAACATTCTGAAGGGAAAACAAACAAGCCCCGTATGAGTATGCAAGCGGTATGATATGTTGTCGAAAAGTATTCTCGGGTCATCTGTATTGTATTGATTCGATATTTGGGATGCTATACTCTGAGACCGACGGCAAGGTAAAGGCCCTGGTAGGAAGGGAGCATCAGTAAATCTATTCAGCCTCAAGAAAAATATATCTCTGACTCACTCGGTACAAATAACGTCCGATGACTGCGCTTCAGAAAAGCCCAAAGCAGCAGCATCGACGGAGGGCAAGTCACAATCAAAGTGACAAGGGCAATTATCGTTTCGGGTGACAGAGCCATTTGGTCTTTCAATGCTAGGGAGGGCGTCGGATGTCGATCTAGAAAAAAAAAAAAAAGGAAGATCATGGTGGCCCCTCTTATACATGTACGACAAAAAGCAATACCTGCAGATCAACTACATTGTGGCAGTACTTGGATGATGATATGTGGGAATATCCCAAACGCCTTCTCGAAATAAGATTTTGGCAGCTACCAATCAACAACAGTAGACGCAATCAGGCTGGGCATGGAATTTTTGGTCTTCTGACATATAATTGGCAGAGGCCACAATATGATCTCCCTTATCCAAATGTGGCAATGTGTCTGTCAATCCCGACCCAGCTGGGGTTAAAATCCAGAAACCAGATTTGGAAAAGGCTGTGAAATGAGTACAATCCAGATTCTGGTTTAATGTGGGGCCTTTCTAGACACTTTAGCAAGACAATTTGGAAAACAGATTTTGTCCTTGGCCAATCAGAAGCGTTCAAGCAACAAGGCTGAATCAAAAAGTGCAATCGGCGAATCATACTCTGCCTCGACGGAGGCTGATGATGTGTCACGCATGCAGCCGCAATAATTGTTCGTGGCTGTCCTTGAAGAGCGGGCTATTTAACAATCCTTCATCCCTTTTCTTGGTTTCGCGGATCTTTGTTCCTGTTATCTACGTTCTTTTACTGAAGTCAACGTATATACAAATTATTCACACTACTTACATTTATTTATTTTTCCACTCGCTATTAAGCGCAGAAAATGAAGGCCAAACGAATTGACTCGTCAATATGGGAGCAATTCAGAGACGAGATTGTTGCTCTTTATCAGAGACAGACACTGAAACAAACGATGAACACCATGGAAGAAAGGCACGGCTTCAAAGCAACGTACACATATACTCTCTAAAAGTCTCCTGAACTTACCGCTAATCGCTGTTCTCTAGGGAAAACCAGTATACCACCAAGATAAAAGCTTGGGGGTTGGAAAAGTACGCCAACTCTACTATGTGGATGTACGTGGACCAGAAAACGAAGAAAAGGAAACTCGAAGGCAAGGATTCTGTTTTCCATATTCGTGGAAGAAAAAGGTCGAAAAAATCTATCGAGAGGGAAATATCCCGAAATGTTACCTATACCAGTCAAGCACAGCTCCTGGAAGATATCCCTACGCCCGAGGGTATCCAGGTATCTACCCCGTGTGATAAATCACTGCCTATTGCACTTCGACAAGTGTACACGGACAATCTTCCATGGTTTGAATTCCAAAGGGATGTCCGAGAGATGATGAGTAAGAGTCCGACCTCTCAGTTGAATGTTTTCTCTGACTTTCAGCAGCACAAGTTGGTGTACCTAGACTGAATCCTGGAGATGATATGGTAGATCAATCCAGCAGTCAGCACAAGTTGCTACATTCCAGCCACTCCACAACCGAAATGTTAAAAGGTGCCTTTGGACTCAGCGCAAACTCAGGACCTCCGCATGGATATGGAAATATGATCAATATGGACACAGGGTCAATCAATGATTTATCCAATCTGTCCTTCCGTAAACATACTTTTGGGAAAGTCCTACCTTCGGCTTTATACGTTCCATTGAGTGATTTAGGTGGACTCTCACCGTCCATCTTTGGATCCAATGAAATGATACATCAATCAAATGCGCTGCATATTTTTATGGAATATTTTGTCTATATGGTAAATAACGGCACTTTGGACCCCAGCTATATTGCGAAAGGGCTTGAATTTCTATCGCGGAACTGTGAATCGAGCCTTTTACCGGTTCTTCTTGGTCGACACTCAGTTTCAGTGAAAATCTTTATGCGAAAAATTTTCCCCTCCATTGTGTATTCTGGAAATACTGGTATAGCCAAGGCTATTATTGATAGTGGGATTGATATGTCGAATTACCGCTATCCTCCCCGTGGATATTCCATTGAGCACAATCATTGCATGTCGATTGCGGTCGGTAATGAGGACCACAAAATGGTGGAGCTTCTTTGCAAAGAGAAGTTCGCGACGGAAATCGGCTCTGGGATAGCAATAAAGCTACCATGGGATTTAGGAAACTTGGATATTTTGAGGACACTGCTGCTATTCGGGGCAGATCCAGAACGTTTCGTTCTAAATAGAGCACGCGGTTTCCCCTTGATTGATGCTGCAGCCTCGGGAAACCTGGAAGCTGTCTACATGCTTTTAGAAGCAGGAGCTAATGTTAATTCATATGCTCCGGACCACTACGGGACTGCTCTTCAGGCAGCAACCTATCACAAGCATTTGAAAGTAGCCAGGCTTCTCATTGAGCAAGGAGCGGATGTAAATGTTACATACAGAACCCAGCGGCAAATTCCACTTCATGCAATTGGAATGCCAGAATACTCTCCATTTGGAATTGCGGTGGAACGAAACGACATTTCCCTTGTGCAACTCTTGATAGCTAACGGGGCATATGTAGGCGGGTGTGTGGCCAATGAAGTTGCATATTCACACGGACCTGGCCGCTGCCCTCTTCACAACGCTATAGAGAATGAAAACGCAGATCTTGCTGACTTTCTTCTTTTTAGTGGAGCTGATATCAATTGCAGAAATGGTTTCAGATGTGGCGATACTCCCCTCCAAGCGGCGGTTCGTCGCAGCCATCTTCAGATGGTGAATTTTCTTCTGCAGCGTGATGCAGATGTGAACGCCGCGCCCGCTACCTCAAGTGGCCTCACAGCAATCCAAGCAGCAGCACAAAGCGGCAACATTGATATCGTACGGGTGCTTCTGGAGAACAATGCAGACGTGAATGCTCCAGCAGGACATTCTGGGGGCCTGACAGCACTGCAAGCTTCTATAATAAATAGACATCCTTTGATGGCGGGTGCTCTCTACGCTGCTGGCGCCAATTTGAATGCTCCTCCAGCTCATTCTGGGGGCTTTACGGCGATCCAGGCAGCGGCGTGGATTGGGGATTTGGATCTCCTAAAAGATTTGATCGACTGGGGGGCAGAAATTAACGGCCCAACGTCCGAAAAAAGCGGCTTTACAGTCATGGAAGCTGCGACGTTATCCAAGAACATGTCAATCCTTGGATTCCTTGTGGAAAATGGCGTCAATATTAACGCGTCTTCATCAGAAAGTAAGGTATCGCGTTGCTTAGCAATGGCTGCATCCAGGGATTGGCTGGATGGGGTGGAATATCTGCTCGAGATTGGCGCTGACCTTGGTGGCCATTATTATTTCGACGAGGACTCCGAGTATTTCTTGAAATATAATGCATTAGGATGGTCGATATATCACGAAAATATCACTATCATGACTATACTACTAGATGCGGGAGCAGATGTGTATGGTCCTGTGAACACTTTCGATGAATGCGCACTCTCTATGGGATTGGCCAGTGCGAAGAGCCGTCAAACTACACGCTTACTTTTATCAAAGTACCAAGACCTGGAGAAGGTGTGTAGGGAGAACAATATCATAGAATGTGCCATTGATATCGGAGTCCAGGATTTTGAAATATTCAAGATGCTACACAACGCTATTAAAGGTCTTCCCAAAGATGTTTATGATGACCAAATCCAGGAAACCTGGAACATACTACCTATGGGTACATGTTATGTTGAGGATATCAGTTTTACCCAGGAGCTTATGGAATTGTTCCTGAAGTCTGGTGTTGATATAAATTCTCGGGATAACCATAACACCACTGCGCTACATCGAGCATTGGAAAGTGACCAGACTCATGTATTCAAATATCTTGTTGAAAAGGGTGCTGAAATAAATACTCCTGCAACCAGCGGTATAGGCACCCCATTCCAGGCGGCGATCCGAGCGGAAAACATAGAGATTGTATCTTTTTTGCTGGAACGAGGTGCAGATATCAATGCGGCTCCAGCAGAGATACGTGGCATAACAGCACTTCAAGCAGCCTCAATCAATGGTATGACGGGCCTGGCCATCGAGCTCCTTCGGCGCGGCGCAAGTGTCTCTGAACCCGCAGCACGCAAAGACGGTAGAACCGCAATCAATGGTGCTGCAGAGCATGGAAAACACGATATGCTGCAGTTGCTTTTGAATCATTACGACGGAGATGAGGATATCACAGTTGTTTGTGATGTAGCAGCAACATACGCAGAGAAAGAAGGGCATGTCGAAATCGCCGAATGGCTGAGGAAATACTCTGTTGTTTGAGCTGAAAATCCGTTCCAATGTTTAGTATTCGATGGTCTTGTTTGTCAAGAAGATCTGCGTCAAATACATATGTTGTCTCAAAAATGTTCAGGTTTATAACGATTGAAGTAATTATAACTCCAAGCTCCGTCGCCATGCATTGAAACAGAAGATGTTAACACTTGACTACATTTCAAGTGGTTGCATATGTAAACTACATGTGTGGGAATTAATTTATCAATATATCTCTCAAACGAGGGTGGACAGATTGCACGTCACGGCTTGGGATAACGCTGCTATATCAATTGAGAATAACCTGACGCCGAAGTTTGAGAAATTTGATTGACTATTTATTAAAAGTGTAAGTACAGAATTCGTGGGGGTATCGCCTATGAAAACTGTAAAGCTTTAAAAAGCGCCTTGATATAAGGAGTTGCGTGCGCCCTTTTTGGTCAGGTATCAGTGAGCCTAAAGCGGCACCGTACTGCGTGTTAGTATCACAAATGTGTTGGCTAGACAATCTTGTGGCACGCCTGGAGTGAGAAATTAAATGGACAATATCGCCATTTCTATTAATTTGTATCAATAAGTCGTACATACTAATTTATTAAACAAAGTAATCTCAAAATCATCACCACATGGGCTTACGATCAGTCGAAACACGCTCCTCTAGACTCGACCGTGGACTAGGATTCGCAAGGAAAGCTGGCTCGCTCGTGACTTCGATTGTGGTCTGCTGGTACACCTTGCCCAGCTGCCCCAGCTCGATATCCTTTGGCTGTTGCACAATATTATCCGTCGATCCGGACCCTTCTGAATCCGACGAGCGATTTTTGCCCCGATGAGTCTTCCAGCCTCCGCCTCCACCGGCAACGGTAGAAGTCACCGTTGTCGTTAGGTTGGCAGAGCGTGCACCATAACCGTGATGATGGCTGCGGTTATTCCGGTGACCGCTGACAATGTTGTTATATGCACTGTTGCCGCGATACTCCGAATCCGTGATGAGATTGCGGCGCGTCAGCGTGTATACAACCACGTCAACCATGCCAGAGCTGGTCATCATGGCGCCCGCAACGCAAAAGTAGGCCATGCTGGGCTGTTCGCCACGCGCTGAAGCCATGCGGCCAGCAGCCAGGGGCAAGGAGAGCACAACGTAAGCCACGGGGTAGATAACCATGTATCCGACCACGCGCCGCAGCCGTTTGAGACTTTCTACCTGCGCACTTCCGCTGGCACCGAGGATGGATGACGCGGATATTTGGCGGCGGAGTTGGAAATACATGACAGAGTAGAGGATGACGGTGCCGAATTCGGCGAGGAAGATCCAGAGGTAGTGAGTCCATAATCGTTCGGTCTCGTATTCGCTGTCGATCCAGCACTTTGGGTTTTATTAGCTGGATAGAAATATACAGTGAGAAATGCAAACATACCCAAGCTCCGGATGGAATCATCACGTCAACGCCATGGATTGCAATTGGAATAGCCACAATAATAGCCAGAAAACACCACACTCCAATGACAGCTGTGACGAACCACTTGTGCGCAAGCTTCTTGCCAAAAGTAACTAGCATAAACGTGTGGGCAGCAATAGCCATCACAAACAGCCCACTACCTGGATCTCCCACTTGCAGCCACAACCCCTGTAAGAAACAAGCAGCGGTGCCGGCGTGGATGGCATTGTTGCGGACAAAATGAATGCATATGATAAACCCTAGGGATTGCTGCAAGTCGGCGAGCAGGAGGTTGTAAATGAGAATGATGTACTGATTATGACCGAGGGTTTCCGCCCGTTTCGACAAGAAGATTCGATATGAGATGAAGCAGAGCAGCCCCGATGTAGCCAAAACAGAAGCAAAGGCGAGAACTGAGATGGCAATGAGACCACGGTACTGCGTCGTGGGAAGAGGACTGATGTCCAAGGCAGAATTTCTGGTGAACAGAGACGACGAATCACCACTGCCGTGAAGCAAATCCGCTGGCCATGGCATGCTCACCATTGCTGCGAGGATTACAGGTTCGTTAAAGAACCCGTCCAGGCTAGAAAGAAGTGGTGAAAGGGGGCACGATGGGTTGGTTATAAGCCCAAGGTTAACAGAGATTTTTATTGAGCAGATCGATCCCTGCCAGATTATGCGGGGAATAGTTAGCGGACTATGAACAGGCCTCTTGTGGCCAAAGCCATTGAGGGACTAGTCCAGAACAAAAAGCAGTCAGAAGCAGGCACCAGGGGAAATCCCCAGCCAAAAAATAAAAAGAAAAGTCTAAAGTTACTAGGCCTTTTTAGCCTGCCAGCGCGAACACGAAGGTAAGAAGAGGAGAATCGAAGAATCAGCCGTAATCAAGAGTTCATGCCGGCATTTGTATAGCTAGGATCGTCGCACGTAATTAATCGCGCACGGATGAAAAAGTATCCCAAACTGAGAAGGTTTGGATATGTAGTGCGCTGGTGCGACTGTTGTTTTTTGCCCTCGCTCTGGGCATTCTAGTGCTATGTAGTAAGACATGGGAGAATCTCCCCGGTCAACCCGGTAAGCAGGCTTTGGTCCCATGCATGTCACTGCAACGAGGAAGCCACTAGGGCCGGTGAACCTACACGAGAGAGTTTGTTTGCAACAACCCTGTCTAGTGGCTATAGGATTTTGCGTTCATGGACGCGCGGGCTCGTGCTCACGAGATTGAGGCCTGAACCCGCTGCCATGCTTGGCCTGGTTCTGTACTGGTGGCAAACTCTTGACTGGACAGCTGCATCGTTTTCGTCTAGTGTGTACAGGATGATTGTGATTGTGCCGGGGGAGAATACACCGGACCAGCTCCGGCAGCACCGCGGCTCCTAGCGAACCACCAGTACAAAGACATTGACGTCTTAGGGCGACGACGCCCAGCTCACAAAGAAGCGATGCAATAATCTATTCGTACACTCAAGCACCAGTGGGCCAGGCTAATAACCGGTCTGTTATTAGATCGAGCAAAGACAAGCATCATTTCCGGGGCCCAGGCGGCATTATTAACGGCTAGCAACGCTCTTTAGCCTAAGGTTACCCCAAGACAGCCGGCCTGGGCCACAAAGAAGCCCCGCTGTCCTAAGGTCTTAAGTTTGCACTACACCTAATGCACAAAAATGGAGCGGAATGTGGAGAGAAATACAATCAGAACTGTTTCTGACTGGACTGCGGCGAGCAGGGATGTCGCCCGTGTCTGCGTCTGCGCCGCCGGGCATTGTGCTTTTCGGGGTGGATTTCCGGGACTTCTACACTGCGGAGCTTTTTTTCCTTTTCCTTCTGTTTTCTTTTTCCCAGGCTGAATCGATAAATCAGTATGATCCCGCGGGATTCCTGGCGTGAGAGGCACGCTTGGGGCGGGATCGGAATTGTCCTGTCACAGGGCTGTGCGAGGCAGGATTAGGATCAGTAGGCTTTGGGGCTAACCAGTTTGATTTGGCCGATTCGAAGCCGCGGTTGAGGAACGATATAGGATTAATACTCGCCTGTGATTATTAATAAACCACCAGCAGCGATGGTGTGGTAGTAATAATAACAGTAGTAATAATAACAGTACGTACCTAGTAATAATAAAAATAACAATAATAAAAAGTAGTACGTGGACTAGGCATGGCCGAGGCAAACCCCTGCTAGGGTTAGATTAGGGTTAGCTGGGATTACGGACAAATCATTTCTAACCAAACACAGCTCACGGAATTGAATTTGCGAAGATGATTTACGGAGGACACGTCATGATCGCAATAATGAGCGTTGGCCTCGAAGAAAGAAGCCCGTTGATGGACCCGTTAGTAATTATTATTGTGGGGTGGCAATGCGGCACGTTGGCCGATCGTTCTCTTCCACATGCCTAACATGGCTGTGGGTGGACGGACTCCACAGTTGTCTCAAGCATTGTCCGTATTGTGGCTTGGCATATTTTCCAAATTTGCAGAGATGCCCCTTTATCTTCTATATGAACAGAGTTTGCATCTAGGAATACGAACAACACACTTTTATCACGTGCAAGAATATTGAACCCTCCCCTGAAAGTTCAATTCAACATGAATTTGAAAAACATGTGATCTCTCTCAGTATACTTCGATAGTCCAGTTGTCCGTCTCCATGGTCCAAGATATCTCGACAAAACCAGTATTATGTCGAGTGCCTAGTTTAGCTTAGAACGAAAAACCCCAAACCTTTTTTTCCAGAAGAGGGAATATTCCGAGCAATAGAATTGCCGTTACAGATCGGGAATAAAGCAAAGTTCTTACTGATTCTGATTTTTGGGTTGATTCGCTTCATCAACTTACATCACATGAAAAATCTCACAACAGCCTGACAGCGCAAAATAGGCTTTCCGACGGCAGGAAGCACGTGAAAAAGACCGCATGAAAATGAAAAGAACGAAAAACGAAAATAATCAAAATATTGGGAACCTGATGAGGGTTGAGATTTCAACGACGACTGACAGGTTCGTTGCTCACGGGACACTGCATTCTCTTCAAAACCGAATCGCCAGATTCTGAATATGAATCAACATTGAAAACATGATGCAGGAAAATGAAATGTTACGGATGTTGTTGCGCAGCCTGAAGGATCGCACGAAACTGTTCTCTCCTCTACTTGGACTGGTATAACCTGTGGCATCGAATTGATTAACGAGGCTGTGCAACGCGGCGAGTACCATCCGCTCAAACCAGTTGACGCATACTGCATATTTGAAAAAGAATCATTAAATGTTACATCTCATTATCAAACAGAATACCATCAGCCACCCTTCTTCGACCCTGCATTTGAACCTGGACCTCCACGGCCTGCCACGGCGTCCTGCCGATTGCCTGACCATCGTCAAACCGCAACTCGACTGCAATCTGGTACCTCGCGACAACGTGGAAAACGATGTTTCGAATTTCGACGACCCCCGTCTTGGCCGTCCTCGCTTTTATCGTAATTCCTTTCTTATCGGAAAGAAGACCATTGTTTACGTTGCTATTGAGAATACTCTGCGGCTTCCGAGAATCCTCGCCAAACACAATCCACTCGCTCATATGACTGCTCCGAATCTCGCGAAATCCCTCACAATCAACCACCGTCGATAGCCCAATCGTATTAAACAAATCTTCATCCGCCGTGCATCCAGCGCCATACTGAACCTTTGCCAGAACCCGATCAACCACAACGCGCTGCGATGCTGGTGGGAGCGTATCCGAGGAGAGTTTCGGTAGCGTGATACGGATGGGTAGGCTTGGGTATGGCTGTCGGAAGACCGGCTTGAAGATGCCATTGTCTTGTGTGAGCGGGGTGATGAAGGTGAGTCTGTAGTTTTTTGACATTTCTTTTTCTTTTCTTTCTTCCTTTCTTTGTTTCTTGTTTGCCTCTTCCTCTTCTTGTCTGTCCCGTAGAATGGCTTTTGGTGGTTAGTTTATTCAGTAGCCATTTCTGTTGGCTTTTTTGTACAGGAAATTCGGAAAGCAATTATTGCTTAAACAGGTCGTGACTTCGTCGTAGGACTTGTGACAGTATCTGCAAGCACAAGTTGGTGTCCCTAGATGAGCACCACCCAACATGACCAATCTCCGAACCTGCCGATTAGATCATGCAAGGGAGGCCGAATATTTGCAGTAGCAGGGGAAGAAAAAAACAAAGGAAAAATTAAAAAGTAAAGTAATAATAACATGATGAATTGTCCAAATTAAAGTTAGGCATGGTTGCACAAATGACGAACTCCCTGCAAGATTAGTCATGATTTCTTGGAAACATAATATTTATTTACTATTTTTGATGGTTTTTAGCATGAATTGGTGAGTATGAAAAGCTTCGATCTGGATAATATCTATTAGGCACTATCATACTATTTAGCCATGCGAGGGTACAAATAAGCCGCATGTGGTTCAACTTTTACCACGATGCCAGTCCATCCGGAACTTCAATATCATTCCAAAGTACAGACCATAGACCTAAAAATACCGATCTAACCATTGTATGCCTGTTTCTCGGCCCTTTTCCGCAGCAGTCGACGGTACAGGAACAACAGCCCCACACCCAGAGCGACGATAAAGACGATGCAAAAGACGAGAATGACACCCGGGTTTTTGCTCGCCCAGTTGCGCTTGGCCAGCTCGTGGATCTTGGGTTGATAGCCGGGGAAACCGATGGCCGCCATTGCGTTGGAGAGTGCAGGTATCGGTAATGCCCAGCGTCGTCTACGCAAGTCAGTTTGTTTCGTTTCTCGCCATCGTTTCAACGCACTTGGAGTTGTAGTCGAGGAGCAGGTAGAGGAGCAGCCACTTATGCAAGGACGCGAGATGGACGATTGACTGGGAGCTGTAGGATCTGTTATCCGTATTAACCAGGACAGTCAGGTGGGTATATCAAGGTCTGCAAAACTCACCGGAACTGGGCAGGGAAGAAGGCACCGCGAACGACGACGCGAATCCGCCCGTACATGCAATGCAGCAATATATCTGCAGTGCGGTCAATTGATGATATCACGACGCAACACGATGGCCCGATGACGAGGAACGAGAAGCATGATAGCAAAGAGTTGAGACGAGGAGTGCAAAGTCAATCGACCGGGAACCGCGGAGAGGAAGGTGCTGGTCGAGACATGCTTTCTTTCTTCAACTTTGGCTTCGTCACACTTCTTTCTTCTATGTCAAGCTCCCAGTCACGTTGCTTATACTTGCTTCCTGATCAAAAGAGCTCTTCGAAATTGATGCGGTTGATTGGTTTTCAGGCCATGAAGACCTCATCTCCATACATGCCGAGAATGCATTGCAGTATCGATATAGTGAAGCGTCGGACGCTTCTTCCGCAGCCTGACGTCATCTGTCAGGAGTCTCTGATGACAGAAAACTATGCCGGATCAATCACGATTAGGGCTTTTCGGCTAAATTCGCGCTGTCAAAAGCCCTCCTGACATCGGAGCAACGCCGATTCCAGCGCCACGCCGGGTGAATCTTTAATCTATGGCGCTCGGAGTGCCCCCGCGTCGCTTCGTGGGGGTAGAGGCTATCCGAGGCATTGCAGATTGAATATTTAAATGTTCTGCTTGTTTATCTTTTCTTCGTCTCTACCAGTTGGTACCGGCGCGTCCAGTTAATATTTGAACAAAAACCTCACCATGTCCTCCAAACCTACAATCGGCTTCGTTGGCCTCGGTGCCATGGGCTTCGGCATGGCCACGCACTTGGTCAAGCAGGGATACGCCGTCAAAGGCTTCGACGTGTTTCCGGCGTCCGTCCAGCGCTTCCAAGCAGCTGGCGGTATTCCGGCCGCCTCGTTAAGAGAGTCTGCCGAGGGGAATGATTATTTTATCTGCATGGTTGCTTCGGCGCCTCAGGTACAGGAGGTGCTTTTCAACGCAGAGACGGGGATAATAAATGGTAATAATAATTTTTATCAGTAGATGTCGTTACGAGGTTAACCCATCGTCGCAGTGCTCCCCAAAAACGCTACATTCATACTCTGCTCCACCGTGCCTTCGGCCTACGCGCAGTCTGTCGAAAAAGAGCTTAAAGCCTACGGACGCGACGATATTTTCTTCGTGGACAGTCCAGTGTCCGGAGGCGCTGGCCGTGCAGCCGCTGGAACGCTGTCAATTATGGCTGGAGGCAGTGATGCCGCGTTGGGGAAAGGAAAATTTCTTCTGCAGGAAATGTCAGACCCGAAAAAGCTGTACCTGGTCCCCGGTGGAATTGGAGCTGGCAGCAATATGAAAATGGTCCACCAAGTGCTCGCCGCAATCCACATTCTCGGTGCCAGCGAGGCGATGGGGCTGGCTGCACGGCTAGGACTGGACGCGCGCACTGCTGCTGACGCTATTCTCAAGTCGGACGCTTGGACATGGATGCACGAGAACCGGCTGCAGCGCATGTTGGAGGAAGACTGGAATCCTGGTGCAAGCGCGTTGACGATTATCCTTAAGGATGTGGTATGCAAGAACTAGTTGTGTCTTTAAACCCAGTACGCTGACATGACTAGGGCATCATTACATCCACAGCTCGACTACAAAAGTTCCCCACGCCATTGTCCTCTACTGCAGAACAGGTCTATCTGACCGGCCTTTTGCACGGCTGGGGCCCCAAAGATGACTCGGCCATGGTGCGCATGTATACCTCGGAATCCTTGACCAAAGTTCAGTCCACGCTGTCCCCGGAGGAAACGACACGTCGCTTGCAAATTGTCACAAAGGCCATGAAATACACCAATATCGTCTCTGCCGCCGAAGCCGTCGCTTTTGCGCGCCATCTCAACGTTGACATGACACAATTTTACGACCTGGTCATCAACGCGGCCGGCGGCAGCAATATGTTCAACACCCTGGGCGCCACCATGATCAAGGGCATTCCCAAGGGCCAGGCGCCGGCAGAGACTCTCACAATAGACACAATCATCAAGGAGCTTAGCGATATTGTGCAGGAAGCGCGCGACCTGTATATTCCGCTGAACCTGGCGACGACCGCGCTGAATCAATACGTAGGAGCGCAGCGACGGGGGTGGGGAGGAGAGGCAGCCACGAGTGTGATTCGGGTGTGGGAGGATATATAATCAGTATCTACAAAGTAAATATACATGTAAATTGAATGTTAAATGAATACAATGATTGCAATTAAAAATGAATAGAATATAGTATGGAAACAATACCCCGCACACTCGTCAACAGTGGGGCGAGGCTCGGACTTGCTCCGACATGGCCGTCCCCCCATCACGGACAGACAGCCGGTGATATTGCTATTTAACCTGCGCTTTCTGTTTGTTTTTCCCCTTTTAGAGAAAACAAATATACAGAATTATTCTCCGTCAGAGTCAAAATGCCACATCCAAACCTCAAAGGCCACCCAGGCCTAGCCATGCTGGACAAAGCCCTCGCGGGCAAGTACGGTGTGCCAGCCATGTGCTGCTACAACATCGAAGGCATTCTGGCCACAGTGCGCGCCGCCGAGGCCAAAAAGTCACCCGCAATGATCCTGCTCTTCCCCTGGGCCGTACACTATGCCGACGGTCTACTCGTGCATGCGGCGGCCGAAGCAGCCAAAAAGGCCAAAGTGCCTGTCACCGTGCACATGGACCACGCGCAAACCCCGGAAATCATCCGGTACGCGGCCGACCTGGGCGGCTTTGATAGCATTATGGTCGACATGAGCCACTACGAAAAGGAAGAGAACCTGGCCAAGACGCGTGAGCTGGTGGCCTACTGCCACGAGCGCGGCATTGCAACCGAGGCCGAGCCCGGACGTATCGAGGGCGGGGAGGATGGGGTAGCTGACACTGCAGACCTGACAGGCCTGCTTACAACGCCTGAAGAAAGCCACGAGTTCGTCGCGACGGGCATCGACTGGCTGGCGCCCGCTTTTGGCAACGTGCATGGCTCGTATGGCCCGCGCGGCGTGCAGTTGGAGTACGATCGGCTGGAGTCGATCAACAGCGCCGTGGGCGACAAAGTGCGTCTGGTGCTGCATGGTGCAGACCCGTTTACGACGGAGATATTTCAGAAGTGTATCTCGCACGGCGTGGCCAAGGTCAATATCAACAAGGTCATGAACAACGAGTACTTGCGCGTGCAGGCCGCCCAGGCCGATAAGCTGGGGCTGACTGCACTGCACGAGCAGGTTACGGATGCCATGCAGGCTGCGGTCGAGCGATGCATGGATATGCTGGGGTCAACGGGGCGGGCATGATTTGTTTCCAAATTTTTTCGTCGCAAAATGTTTAAATGTTGTTGAAGAATCATACATATATAGACAGTTAGGGCTATCCGTTGGATGGGCATGAACGATTTCATAGAGCGAATGTGTGGGATATTTCAATGTTACTGCGCATCTATTGATATGCAGATATAAAGTAACAGAATCACCAACTTTGGTTTTGTATACCTAGTCAACATTTGAAGTTGTAGGGCGGATCAATGATCTGCATCTGTAGGATATACATGTATACTTCAATTGATGCATGTAGGTTCGGCACCAGGAGCTTAGATTTAGGTTTTACATTTAGAGTTGATGTACATGTATTAATTAGTGTGTGGTTAACTAGTGGTAAGTACAAGTAGAAATTTGAAGCTGATTATTCTGCAGAATATTTCAATGTTCAATGTTAGCACCACGTAGTCGATGTAGATCAGGCTAGTCAGTTAATGACTTGGCGCGAACCAACTTGGTCGATAATGACCGACTAGTGAAGAATGGCTCGTCGGTTCC
Source organism: Talaromyces islandicus (assembly GCA_000985935.1). Classification (NCBI taxonomy): domain Eukaryota; kingdom Fungi; phylum Ascomycota; class Eurotiomycetes; order Eurotiales; family Trichocomaceae; genus Talaromyces; species Talaromyces islandicus. The sequence goes on along the minus strand of CVMT01000009.1, from coordinate 751,896 downwards.
TTTTGTGCACCTCACCTCCCCTTCACTTGCCACAGCACGAGACAGTCGACACCCCGCATAACAATATTGAAGAACACCGAATAATACTACGGTCAATGTTTTATTCATGGCACAGCAAACCCCGTCGGACGACAAGATCCCCGCGCTCGAGCAGCCCACCTCGCCCTCCGCGCCTTCCGCGCACCTAGTGCCTACGATCGAGGTGCGTGCGGTTTTTATTGTATTCTATTTTACTATTGTCGCTATGTGTTGAATTGTGTCGCCACTGAGTACAACGCTGAATTGAATAGCCGGTCGCCGACGAGAGCGATGAATACTGGAGCGAGTCGGCGAGCAACCTGACGTCGCTGGCCTCGTCGATTACGAATTATGTCTATGAGAATGGTCGCACGTATCACTCGTTTCAAGCGGTGAGCATACCTTTGCGGATAATGGTATACAATGGAAGCTGACATGCGTAGGGAAAATATGTGTATGTTTGATGCGCCTGTCGAGATGCAGGCTAATGGATGCTGGACACAGATTGCCCAACGATGAAGAGGAAAAGGACCGGCTGAATCTGGCATTTCTCCCCCGTTCTTTCCTGAAAGAATAGATGCTGATTTTCGCAGCTCCATCACATGTACGTTGAATCAATTCTGCAATTGACCGATATCTGATGGCCTAGCTTCACTCTGGTCCTCCGGGGACGATACCACCTTGCCCCGATTAACGAACCGCACAACATCCTCGATCTCGGCACCGGAACAGGAATCTGGGCAATCGATGTTGCAGAGTACTTTCACCTTCGCCAGATGCTTAGTTATACACAAAGACTTACAGATCCTGCGTGACCAGTTTGTACCCGTCGGCCCGTGTTATTGGCAACGACCTCAGCCCGATCCAGCCACGCCTCGTTGCGCCGAATGCCGAGTTTGTGATTGAGGATTTTGAGGAGGAGTGGGAGTATAGCAAGAACCACTTTGATTTCATCCACGGGCGAACGCTATCGGGCGCGGTCAGGGACTGGCCGGAGCTGTTTAGGAAAGCGCACGCGTATGAACTATGAACATGCGTGTTTATTGGGCTTATACTAACATGAGCAGACATCTTAAACCAGGTGGATGGTTTGAAGTGCAAGAAGGTTAGACAAGACACTCATTATGATACTTCTATAAGCTGACAAGATAGTCCCTTTGTGGTACTGGAGCGACGACGACAGCCTCAAGCACGACTCCCCTCTTCTCCAGCTGTACGTTAACCCTCATACTTGTTATCTGTTATCTCGACTAACCGGTTGTTCTTAGACTCGCCATCCTCGAACAGGCCAGCTCAATCGACGGTCGCTCGCTTAACGTCTGCGAGCAGCTCAAACCGTGGATGATCGAAGCGGGCTTTGAAGACGTCCACCTCAAAGTGCACAAAGTAGGACCCAGTCCACAAAAAATAAAAAGAAACAAACCTAATTAAAGCCGAAAGATTCCAGGGGGCCCCTGGGCCAAAGACCCTCATATGAAAGAGATCGGCCGCTACCAATACGTCAACGCAATCCAGTCAGTCGACTCATACGGCCTTGCGCTGATGACGCGCCACATGGGCTACAGCGAGGACCAGGCCAAGATTTTCCTGGCCATTGTCAAGAACCAGCTGCGAAGTAAAGCGCTGCACGCGTATAGCCTGATGTATTTCCAACCTCGTTATCCTTGTTTGTGTGTAGACCGGTGCTAACCAGGGTAGATATATTGTGTACGGACGGAAGTCTCTTACTGCCTTTTAGCGTGGTGATTTACCAGTGATGAGTCATTAATGTATACTATTAGTGTGTATACATACCAGCATTTAGAGCATAGCTGAGATCCCGACTTTATACCCCCAATCCATACATATCACATACGTATATATGTACATCTATGTCACGATATAAACTCAACTACATCCAGTCAATAATTCCCCCCTTACAATAGCCCTCACCCCCATGGACCATTCGCGCGTCGCTCCAAAAAAGTGATCGCGATGGTGCCGGCTATGTACACACGACCAACCAGAGGAGATGGAGTTAGAGCCCATGGTGTGCAAAATCAGGCCATAGTGAGGAAAGGAGTAAATGTAAATACATTCAGTACCGCGAGACATGGCGTATATGCCTATGGAGTCTAGACTTCCAAAGTCCATAATCTAATCGAAACCCTCCAATGAGTCGTGCTCCTGACTCGTGCTGCTGTTATATGTCAACTGGTAATTTGTTAAATGCCAGCAGTCAGATATTGTGGTTATCCGATTGACCAGCGCCGGAGCGAAGAATATGACCAATTACAAGAAAACACATGTATAATGTGGGGATTTGAAATCTTCAAAAAGACAATTCTCTTAGCGAATAAGATGCAAGACCGTCTCAATACAACACAATAATTGAGGTTATTACCTGATACCATAAGATCCACCAATTAGATCTTACACCACGCTGCACCAATCGAGCTTAGTCGCCACAGCCGTTGCTGCCGAGGTTGTTCCATATACACCAGACGGTAAGCACAGGATTACTAGATGGTGGCCGTGGACCGTGCCCAGAGTATAGGAGTTGTTATCGCTTTCCGGCTGAGGCAGTGGATTGTGAACCTCATCGAGCATGGCCTTGGCAGCCGTCATTTCCAATGGCAGTGCGCAGATCCATGCAACAGTATAGTCGTTGTATGATAATGTTGGGAGTGGCATTCTGGCGTGATGTGCAAACACGAGGACGTGTCTATCAATGATGAGTCGAAGTGCCACCCAGAAAATTTTGGAGGCGAAGTCATGCCTGCGCCCAACATTGGAGGGAGGTAGTCGCGCGGCTGGTGCAAGGCTGCACCTGTGTATCCCGCATAGCCAATCATCGCTCAGAGGCGAATATATATATAAAGGGATTGGTAGGAAAATATGTCTTTATTATTTAATATTCGGTATACCGGTCTGTTTAAATACGTCCTAGGGGCATAGACAAACACTGTTTTGCAACAAACAGACGCTGTTTACAATATTCCCAAAACCAAATATTGTATAGGCGTATTCTGAAAACAAAATAAACATAAATAGATAAAATATAGCTCAACTTTGTTTACCTCCTAACTAGCTAGTCACATAAGGTGGCTCAGGTGATGATACCAGATGGACTGAGTCTGCCAGCAAAATAGGGTGAGATTTTCAGCTTTTGTGTTGACGAACAGACAAGTAGTTCTGGCTACACTCATTTGTACGCTCGGTCGACCGTTTTTGTTAGCCCCAGGAACCAAAGATATTTCAATTGGATCACTTTCATTGCTTCTGCTATACCATTGATAGATGTATAGATGCAAGGCCTGTCTTCATTGGATGGATACCATCTGGTTCCATTCTAGGAAATTGTGGGCCGGTGACGAACCAATCAAAATATATCTGGTCGTAATCTGTCGACAAGTGGATCAAAAGACCGGACACCGGGGTCAGTATATGGTATACACAGGCGTCACAAAAGGTTATGCTGTTAAAGATCGATTGTCTTCTCTGAACGGATGACCACTCCTCCTAGTGATAACGAATGCTGTACGTGGATCGGATGCCATCATGACAGGTGAAAATTAATCGAGAAAATCAGTAGTCGGTCGTCTTGCTGTCATGTAGGCAGAATTCCGCGGCAACTGAATGGAATGGATCGTTTGAAATGTGGTAATATATCTGAAACAATTTTGATATGCTTAATTGAACACTGGATCTACACAAAAGAAATACAGTCTCGACTCCGGTCAGTATCTCTACACTAAAACGCCATCATCTTCTTGATCTCGGCAATAGCCTTGCCCGGGTTCAGTCCCTTCGGGCACGTCCGCGAGCAGTTGAGAATAGTGTGGCATCGGTACACGCTCATGCTGTTGTTGAGAGCCTCCTTGCGCTGCTCCGTCTTCTCGTCACGCGAGTCGGCCAGCCAGCGGTATGATTGCAGCAGGATAGCCGGGCCGAGGTACTCCTCACTGTTCCACCAGTACGACGGGCACGAAGTCGAGCAGCACGCGCACAGAATGCATTCGTACAGACCGTCGAGTTTGCGGCGGTCCTCGGGCGATTGCCGGTTCTCAAGGCCCTGTTTTGTCGTTAGTAAAATCGGCCAACTCAAACTATGCCAAACCAACTTACGTCTTCGGTCTTTGTGTCCCGTTGGAGGTATGGCTTGATGGATTTGTATTGCTTGTAGAACTGAGTCAGGTCAGGAACCAGGTCCTTGACCACGTACGTGTGCGGCAGAGGGTAGATGCGGGATTCTTTGGCGGTGTCGGTAGGGATGCGGCCTGCAATATCCAGTCAATGCCTATTATTCAATTCCTATTACCGGCAGGGAGTGCTGCAACATACACAAGCAAGCCAACGTGTTGACACCGTCAATGTTCATAGCACAGCTACCGCAGATACCCTCACGGCAGCTTCGGCGGAAGGTAAGGGTCGGGTCAACTTCATTCTTAATGCGAATCAAAGCGTCGAGCATCATAGGACCGGTCTTGTTCAGGTCCAGCGTGTACGACTGCATGCGAGGCTTCGAGGTCGGTTGGTCGGGATCCCATCGGTAGACATGGAAGGTCTTTGTGCGCGCGGTCTCGGATGGGTTGGGGTCCTGGACAGTTGACGTCTTGGACTCGGGCACGAACGAGGAGCTGCTGGAAGTGGCCTCGGCGGTCTTGGAGATCGGGTCAACGGTGGCGTACGATCGCGCGAACACGGCGGGCTTGAACAGCGGGCGCGAAGAGGCCAGCAGGCGGGAGGAAGTGCGAAGGGCGGCCATGGTGAGTAGTCGGTGTCCTCAGTGCACACAGCAAAGCCGGACGAGGTCAATTGAGCGTAGCTTCAAAGAGTGGAGAGTGGCGACCGCAGTGCTAGGGAGAGATGAAGCCAAAGTGGTGAAGTCCCTGCTCGCCTTCTTGTTAGCCTAAGCACGCTGGGCCGAGGGAAGAGGGGGTCACGTGGACACCCTCCGCCAATCACGGGCTTGCTAATTCCAAGCGATCGGAGACTTACGGCTATGTCGCACGTGATTTGCCGGTTGACGCCTGAGATTTAAGGCACAAATTACAGAATGTATAGAGCATTAAATAGACGCTAATAATACTTTGACTTCAATTCATACTCCAAAGAAAATAAAGATCATTCTGTCACCTGACTAAGGTATATATAAATATAGATGTACATATTTTGCCTTGCTCTCCTCAATTTTGTCACTTCGGCCCATGCCATTAACTGGATCTTCGGCTATCGCCATTGATTCCACGGGATATCAGTAGTCATCATAATCCCCGTCGCAGTAATCGTCTAGCCCACTTTCCCAGTAAAAATCAGGCTCGCTTTCGTCGTAGTCGTCTCACTCACTTTCGTGGTAAACGCTGGGCTCGTTTGCACAGTCATAGTCGGGCTCAGTTTCCGAGCCAGGGCAGGTGAGATGAGAGATGGGTCCACTTTCCCTCCACAGCAACCCTCACATTGATTGCCAACGGTTACCCTGTCCTCTATATTACTTACGCGAGCAGAGTGATATATCTCTGATCAAGGAACCGCTTTATTTCCTTCATTTCTACAGCAAAAGAAAACTACCCAGGCGGTACCTGTCGCAGCTACTCTACGACGCTCGACCTGCAGGAACTTTGTCACCTCCCTCTAATCACCATGGGTATTCCTACAAACCAGTCAGTGTCAAGCAAATTTTATCATCCACTCAGGAAGTATATCTGACCTTGTTTTCCCACGTCCAAAACGTCCCGGTGTGCTCAATCGTCTTACTTCGGATAACCTGGGCCATGCCGTTGACCGACTCTCCGGCGGTGATCTGGCCGCCATCGATTTCCCACGAAATATCAATCTTGCTCATATCGCTGCCTTTTTTTTTAACCATATTTCTGCTATACTCAGGGGGATTAATTGTCACTCACGTTGCAACTTCGCCCGGATGCAGAGCCAGAATAATGGTTTTGCTCTTTTTCCTTTTCAACTCCTCGGCCATGTGCTTCGTTTCATTAGCCTCTCATCCACTGCTCACGTCTTTATAGGGAAATTGACATACACGCAAGACCTGGTTCAGAGCTGCTTTCGATGCAGCATAAGCGGCAAATCTGTATATATTCAGCGCCACATTATCTCGCAGTCGATATCCTGGTTGATGTACCCGTCCTCGAAAGAGAGAAAATTTCCCGTCGACCCCGAGTCACTTGACATGAAAGCCACAGTTCCAATAGAGATATCCTGCAACTGCAGCAACTTTTGTGCTATGATAATCGGGCCGACGGTATTGGTGTGTAGATGTTTGGCAAAGAGGTCAAAGGACCTGGGAAGTCAGCATGAGATGTTGTTGCGCATGGCAGGCTTACATTTCAAGCGATCTCTAAGACGACGTCAACGATCGAAGTAGTGAAATGCATATAACAGGGTATCTCACATTTGGATATTCCAAAATTCCAGCATTGATAACTGCATAGTCGATCTTTGTCGCGCAGGATTGAACAAACTGCTCAATAAATGCCTTATTGGGAATGAGTATAGGTTTCACTCCTAGCCATCCACAGCAAACCATACATTGATGCTTTCGCTGCTAGAAACATCACAAGTCAGGACTTTCACCAGGTCAGGGGCATTCTGGCGTATGGCATCTAGAGCACTACTGGAACTGCGCGCTGTCGCGATAACGCGGTGTCCGAGAGAGACATGCTGTCGCACGAATTCGAGGCCAATGCCACGAGAGGCGCCGATAATCAACCATGTGATGGACGTTGCCATGTTTAATAGCGAAAACAAGGCCAGTTGCGGAGTCGTTTGACAGTATCCAGTTGATGGAAAGAAGATGGAGATGGAGAACGAAATGATGGAAAGTGGAGCCAAACCTTATCGGGGCAAATATCCCACCTGCCGAATGTGGTAATTCGGAATTGCAGTCTTTAAATTAAGAAACTGCTCAAGATACTTTACCCAAACTTGAACCAAACGAACTTTTTCACGAGCCCAGTCCGCAGTGCTAACTATCATTAATGTTGTTGACAACTGTTCTCTAACTTTCTTTCCTCCCAGGAGCACTATCTGCTCGGTAAGCAATGAATGCGCTTCATGTAAAAAAGATATTTTTAGATCCGTCTGTTTTGAATGATACCATGAATGGCTCCAGTAAGCCTTTGTTCTGTTTTGTTTATATTAAACATGGCGCTGATCATTGTATAGATCCTAATTACGGCTGTCAGGGTTTCCACGCATCTCAGGGATGGGACTAGACTTGGGACGCCAAATTATCCTGGTATGCTGGAGTATTTTTGGAGTCTGCGGCAAACGCATAGAGTGGAAAATTTCTAGAACGAATTGATTTTATGTCGTCATCCGTACAAAATTAACAGACCTCATATACTCTGTACACTGTAACCCTACGTGTTTACTAAAACTGTAACAACCACCAGCCTATACTTTCCGTAACGCGTGACTGGTTTCAGTAGTCGATCCACATAAAATATGCACTACATATTATTCAATATTAATCTTATTTAATGTAATCCCCGAGTCGGAAAAAAATCAGCCAGCCACAGCTCGGCCCGCGCCGAGAGCCACCGCACTATTAAGTACTATGTAACTATTGGCGCCATCCGACGATCCAGTTCCGATCGACACGAACATCTTTTGTTTTTCCTCTTCAAACTCTCCGTGCCATGTTCAGCAGCTCCAGCTAGCCGACTGCGACTGGTCGTGTTTGGCGGGGCGGATCGTGGAGACGGCACAGGGCATTTCGTGATGATGATGATCATCTGCTCCACCAGCTTCAGCTGTTCACGGCGATCTCTGCATCATCGTCATCCACCAGCTTCACACGACTGGCTTGCGACGCAGTCACAAAATTGGGATGTCTGGTCGAGAACCTGATTTTTTTTGTCTGACAGCCAATGGACTGGCTGATCCTGGCAGGCATTGCAGCAGACAAGCCCTTGCTTGCGCTAAACTCTGACCCGATCGATCGATGCATGTGCGGGAAAAAAATCAAGAAGAAAAGATCAAAACAAATACGTAGTGATACGTAAGTCCTCCGCCATGAACGCTAATGCAATGCCCTTATTGCTGTCAATCGCTGGTTGGAGCTGTCATGCGTTGGGCAGAGCATAAATAGCCTGCCGTGCCCGTTGTGAGTACCGAGTAATTACCATTCTCTATCTCTCTCCTCTCTCCTGCCAGGTAAACAGACAAGATGCCGTCCCTCAAGAGCCTCTCACTCTACCTGTTGAGCACCCTCGGCAGTGCGCTGGCTGCCACTACGATCCCCGAGACCGACTACGATGCCATTGTCATCGGCGGCGGTCCTGCTGGGCTGAGTGTCACCAGCGGCTTGTCTCGCGTGCGTCGACGGACGCTGATGCTGGACTCGGGCGTCTACCGCAATGACCCGACCAGACACATGCACGATGTGATCGGAAACGATGGTGCGTAATATCTGCGTCTTGTTCATTGACATTCTGGCTCTCGCCATTGACAAGACAAAACAGGAACCGTCCCTGCCGTGTTCAGATATCTTGCGCGCCAGCAAATCTCGCGATATAACGCGACCACGACAATGAAGAACGCCACCGTGACGTCTGTGGAATCGATCGACAACGGCACATACTACAAGGCCACCGACTCCGAAGGCCTGGAATACACGGCGCGTCGCATTGTCTTGGGCACGGGGATGAAAGATATCCTGCCCGACACTCCCGGCGTCAAAGAGGGTTGGGGCAAAGGTATCTACTGGTGTCCGTGGTGCGACGGCTACGAGCACCGAGACCAGGCCTTTGGTATCCTGGGGGGGCTGAGTGACGTAGTCGGCAGTGTGATTGAGGTCTGGGAGCTCAACCAGGACATCATCGCCTTTGTCAACGGCACCAACACCCCCGAGCAGCAACAAGCCTTGGCCGCCAAGTACCCCAACTGGCAGGCCCAGCTTGAGGCTTACAACGTGACTTTGAACAACGAAACCATTGTCTCGATCGACCGCCTCCAAAGCGGCAGCGACCACAACAACACTGCCGAAGACCGTGAATTCGACCTGTTCCGAGTCAACCTCGCCGATGGGACCAGCATCGAGCGCGGTGCGTTTATCACGAACTTTCCCGACGCGCAGTATTCCGATATTCCCCAGAATCTCCACTTGAATATGACCGGCACCAAGATCCAGGTCGCGGCTAACATGAAGACCAATGACACGGGCATCTACGCGATTGGAGACGCCAACAGCGACGGGGCTACTAATGTTCCGCACGCAATGTTTAGCGGCAAGCGCGCTGCTGTTTACATTCATGGTTCGTTCTTAACTCTTCGTATAATTTTTGGAATTTCTTTCTGATCTGAAACAGTTGAACTTGGCCGGCAAGAGTCCCTGGCTGCGATTGGCAAGCGTGACGTGTCCCACCGAGAGCTGGAGAAGGAGGCCAGGAGGTTGATTGGCAACGACTTGGACGACTTGTGGAAGAGGGCACAAGACATGAAGTAGACACGTTGAGACTACGCGATGAACCAAAAAAGCCATATCTATAGTTAATTAGTACATAATCATAATGTATTCTTCGAACGAGACCAAATTACTTAAAATACATTGATATATGTGTCGTAACGAGTAAACCTTGCATAATCTATGAAACTATTTCCGGGGCAGAGTCGCCCGGTACTGCTCCTTGTCGACATAATTCTGATGCCACGTATAATTGGGATTCTCCTGCAGAACTTCACGAATCATAGCACTGGCCTTCTTGGGCTCTCTGCCCAGCACCTCTCTCATCAACGGATTCGACAAGAGCGCGTCCCCCTTGGCAATGCCTTCAAACCAGGACAGCCGCTTGTTCCAGAACCACTCTGTCTTTTTCCCTTCGTCGTTGGCAGTGTGGTAGCGCACGTACTCTTCCGACGAGACAATCTTCACCTTCACGTTTCGGTTGGTGGTTTCATTGATGATCCGGACGATGTCCCCTGCGGACAGCGGCTCGTTGGCAGTCAAGAGCACAATCTCATTCTCGTGCCCGCCCTTGAGCAGCAATTTGGCATTGGCTTCGCCGAGTTCGTCGCGAGAGGTATACGTGATTTGCGCGTCTTGCGGGATGTAGATGGTTTCCGTGCTGGGATACCATTGAAGGAAGAGTGGGAATGCATCGGTGTAGAGGCCTTCCCGAATGGATGTGTATGTAATACCGGATCTACACTCAAATTATTTTTTAGTTGCTATCAATCACAAACTTTAGAAAGGCGTAAGGAACTGACTCTTTCAGCATCTTCTCCGTCTCCAGATGTGCCTGCTGCACATCGATCTTGGAATCAGACCGCAGCCCGCCAAACGCGAGGGAAGTATACCAAGTCTAGACGAGTCCAATTAGCATATTGAACACAAAAGAAGAAATACAGTGAAAAGAAAAAAAAAACCACTTACATGCTTCACGCCCACTTTCTTAGCCGCCTCAATCACATTCCGGTGCTGCTTCGCGCGCCGCTCATTGTCAAACGTATTCGTGCTCACAAAAAACAAGTTCTCGACACCATCAAATGCAGCTTCTAGGGATGCAGGATCGTCAAAATTGGTCACGCGAAAGGCTATGCCGCGGGCTTCGAATTGGGCGCGGTTGGATTCTGTGGATGAAGCGGCGGCGAGAGAGGAAGGGGGAACGGTGGCAGCGAGGTGAGCGAGGACTTGGCTTCCTAGGCCGCCAGTTGCGCCGGTGATGAGGTATTTGAGAGCCATTTTGGTGACCGACGTGTAGTGTTTTCAATGGCTTAGAGGTTTTGGGTAGACTTGGTATTAAAAGCCAGTTGATGATTGAATGATACTGAAGTACATATATGGTGGACAAGGCTGTTCATTCTATGAATTTATACTCCATGCTTTTGCCACAGGTGCGGAATACAAAATACAATTAGTCACTATTCCGACAGAAAAACCAAGTAACCCACGACAGAATCTTCAAGTATATCCAAGTATATGCAAGTGTATTCAAGCAGAATAGAACTCCGCAGCGGAGATATGACGCATGCTGAGCCGCGCGCAAACAAGCCTTCTCCGCCGGCAGCTGATTGGCCGCCCCTGACCCACTGCGCTCCGCTGCTCTTTCTCCGCCGCTCCAGCTTTCTAATCACCTTCACATCAATTGATAATAATTAATCCTTCGTATCAGACATGGCGGACGCGCCTGGCCTGTCAGCGACTGGCGATGTTCTTGCATCTCCAAACACAAACATTCCCAAGCGAAAACCCGTCCCAGCTGCTCCAAGCCAAGCGCCCCTTGCGCCCGACAAGCCCATCTCCCCACCAACGACCCCCATTGATAAAGAGACACATCAAGACAGCAAGGAACCCGCAGTGGAATATTCCATTGTAAACAGTGGAAGCCAAAAACCGGCTTCGAAATTCGCAATCCCGCTGTCACTCGCGGCCTTGGATAAACTTCGTCTAGGCCCGCTGGAAAAGCACTTGCCACACGATGCACGTCGACGACGATATATCATTGCCGGAGCCATTGCGGGTATCATCGCTATACTCGCGCTCATAATTGGGCTCGCAGCGGGGCTGACTGCTGGAAAAAGGTGAGGAAGCTGGTTTTCTCGGTAGCCTTTCTTATCCAAATAGCTTCCTAACTTTTCGATAGCAAAACCCAAAACCTCCCTCTCCCAACATCCAACGGCGGCCCCTATACTGGCGACATGACATACTACGCTCCAGCCCTTGGTGCATGCGGTGTAACATCCTCTGATTCCGACAGCATCTGCGCTGTCTCTCACATAATCTTCGATGCCGCCCAGACAGGCTCTGATCCTAACGCGAACCCGCTCTGCGGATTGAAAATCCGCCTTCGACGAGATCCAGATGAGTCGAAGAGTGTGGATGTTACTGTCGTAGACCGATGTGTGGGTTGCAAGGCTACGGATATTGATACCACAACCAGTGTGTTTGCCAAGTTGGCGGACATTGATCAGGGCCGGGTTACTATTGACTGGGCCTGGTTGGAGAGTGAGCCTGTTAATGTGACGGCGTCGTGATTTTTTTTTCTTCCTTCCTCAATTTTGTACCGGAAATTTTCTTTAGTTTCGTGATACCCTTTGATTCGGATTTGTTGCGCTATTTATTTATCTCTCGCAGTTTGGCATGATGCCGTGGCATGGAAACCGTACAAATCATTTGTTCAATGCTCATAAATCATACTGAGTCTAGATCATAACACCTATCATCTCACGTATATTCAAATATATCGCAAAAACGCAAACAAAAAGAGAGAAAAAGAGACAAATCATAACTAAGCTTTCTCCCGCGCAGTAGAAAACTGCGCCAACTTGCTCACACTAGCAATCTTGTGACTAATTGTTGTGATGCTTCCGGTGCCAGTAATCTCAAGCAGAGGGATATCGGCACCAAGATCTTTGACCAGCCACGTCCGGAATTCCATCGCTACGAGCGAGTCTACCCCGTTCGAACTGATGGATTTGGCGGGGTCAATGTTGCCGACAGGAATCGCCAGGAGCGAAGCGAGTTTGTTTCTGATCCCGTTCGAGACTACGTTTACTGCTTCCTCCAGTGTGGATGCGGCACTGAGGAGAGACTGCACCAGATAAGTCGGGTTCTCCTCCGAGTTCTGTGCCCCGCTCGCCTTGGTCTTGCGAAGATGAGTAAAGATTGGGAACCCGAGGTATGATGGCGGAGGAACACCTCGCTCGTGATACATGGTACCCGTGGTCAGACCGGCAACGAGCTGTGTGGTGGCATCGGACTTGTTCCGTGGGTCAACGAGGAACTCGAGAATGGCATGGATCTCGTCCTCGCGAAGCACCTCCAGGACAGCAGTTGTGTGTCGCGCATAATCCTTGTTCTCAGCCACGAAACCGACTGAAAGCACACTCCCGAGATCAACACTAGCTGTTGGCAACCCCAGTGAAGCCCTATACCGAGAAAGAGCGTCTTGGTACGTGTTTCCAGCAGCGTAGTTGGCTTGACTTCGATTACCCAGAATACCGGTGGCAGATGACAGCATTACAAAGAAATCCATGTCTTTAGGCAAAGCCTCGTGCAGGTTCCATGAACCTTTGACCTTGGGCTTGATTGCTGCCGTCCAGTCTTCAAATGGCATATTCTCAAACATTCCATCCTTTCAATAGTTAGCTTCCTCTTCAACTGTCGGTTACGAAATCACATACCTTGAGCACCATGGCACCTTGAATGACACCTTTGATAGGCGGCATTGTGTTGCTGCACTCTTCCACGACAGTCTTCAGTCTATCCAAGTCTGACACATCGCACAAAGGAATGTGCACCTTGCACCCTTTCTTTTCCAAATCCGCAATAAAGTCTTGCACCGCATCTGAAGGTTTGGAACGAGCAAGGAAAATTAGGTTCTTGACGCCACGAGAAACCAGCCATGAAGCGATACTGCGACCCAGACCACCAGTACCACCAGCAAGCACATACGACGCATCCTCCTTGAACTGGTACGGTGACAAAGCCTCTGGGACAACAGGAATCAAATCTTCCTCGCCCGGAACGAATATCATCTTGCCCATTCCCTTTCCAGACTGCAACAGGCGTAGGCCTTCTTCAACTTGAGAGTAGTTCATGACTTTTGTTGGCTTGGCTTCCTTGATGTGTCCTTCGCTCCACAGACGGATAGTGTCTTCCGTCAGCCGCGTGATTAGTGATGGACGATGACGCATCATCGTGGGTAATTCAACACTAGCCATAGTCACATTGCGCAGGAATGGAGTCAACTCGACCTTTCCATATGCTTGAGCGTCCTTCTTGCCAATCTCGATGAATCGCCCAAACGGAGCCAGGCACTCCCATGAGGCGCGGAGTGCTTCGCCTGACAGCGAGTTCAGGACAACATCAACACCTTTGCCCTTGGTGGACCTCATGATACCCTTGACAAAGCTGAGGTCTCGACTGGAGAAAATATGGTCCTCTGGTATTCCATATTCGGAAACCAAAAGGCTACGCTTCTCAGGTGTTGAAACGGTAGCGTAAATCTCTGCACCTACCATTTTCGAATAGTGAATGGCCGCTTGTCCAACACCTCCAGCTGCAGCATGAATTAAGATTGTCTCGCCTTTGAGCATCCGGGCTGCGTCATCCAGTCCATAAATAACAGTAGCGTAGACACATGGAAGACCTGCAGCAATCTCATAACTGAGGTTATCCGGAATCTTGCACACGACATTTTGGTCAACTCTACCAAAGGTGTGGAAGCAGCCTGTACTCTCCAACCCACAGAGATAAACCACTCGGTCTCCAGGCTTCACTCTATCCACTTCCGAGCCGACGCGCGTCACAATACCACCAGCTTCATTGCCAAGACTGTACGCCATGTGCTCACCCATGGCAATCATCAAGTCTCGGAAGTTCAATCCAACAGCTTTGATGTCAATCTCAACCTGTGTTTTACCAAGAGGTTCGTTGTACATCGTATCGGTGACCCACTCTAACTTGTTCAAAAGGCCAGGAGAGGAAGTGCTCAGTTTTATAGGCCGGTTGCTGTCTCCAAACTTGATCATTTGCGGCAAGGGTTTCGCGAACTTGCTGTTCAGGAAATCGTTCCCAGCATCTGAGTCAACTAAGCGACTTGTGTAGATCATATTATCCTTCAACTGGAACTCTGAATTAAATTCAGTAGGGAAGAGGTCAACAAACTGATTCTTGAAGATTCTTGTGATTTTCTCGACAAGGTCTGTGACTGGAAAGTTCTGTTCCATAACTGAAACGCTGGCTAGGCATGCAGGTTCCAGATCCCGTTCCCAGCGAACAGTTCTAAGGACACCCAAGATCATATCTAGCTCGGGCTTCACAAGCGGGTTACCAGTAACCCATAGCAGCCCGCCTCCTGTAGCAATTAATTTCCTGATTCCAAGGTAGTCGGATTCACTGATGTTTTCCATGAAGGGCCGATCCAGCTCCAGTAGAGAAATGCAGATGGCGCTAGTCAAGTCGGTAGTCTGTAGGTCACTTGGTTTGACGTTTTTAACGCTTGAAATGTGCTTCAAGGAGCGGAGACTGTCCCCAAGTGCTGGGCCCAATTCGTGACCGACCTCGTGATCCAAGATGATAATATGATCTATCAAGTCTTTGTCCGATTCTTTCTCAACCGCTGTTCCCACTAGTATACTTTGGCTAGAGTTATCCGGGTTTTGGGAGCTAGGGAAGTCAATATCAACACCGGAGAAGCCCGAGTCTTTGAAGATGACATCCCACTCCGCCGGCGTAAGGAAGGGGCACCATTTGCGACTAGGCTCGACACCAAGCCACCAGCCAGGCAGTTGGCCGAAAGAAATTTGTGTCCATACAAAGTCTTGTCTGTTTCCTTCATGTAGGATAATTTTACCGCCCGGTTTGAGCAGCAACCTCAAACTACTCAAAGTCTTTCGAAGATCTGCAGTGGCGTGGATAACATTACCGGCGACGATCAAGTCATATGTACCGGCCTCGAACCCTTGAGGAATTGGGTCTTTTTCAGCATTTAATGTCTTGAATTGCATAATATTGCTCCAGTTCTTAAAGCGATCTTTGGCCTTTTCAAAAAAGCCAGCTGAGATATCGGTAAAAGCATACGACGAGATCCTCGATTTGTTGCTCTCAATTTCTGTGTTTGTCTGCACATCAGGCGACAAAACATCCAGTATGGCAGCGGTTGAACTTCCGGTGCCAGCTCCAACCTCTAGAACGCTAAGGTCAGTGCGATTATCTCCAAGGACAGATAAATAGCTGGTTAAGTGCTTAGGGAGGTCGCCTAGGTTTACGACCTCGTCATATACACGGTCCATGAGATCATCCTGACCAAACATCAGATGCAGAGGGTCAGCTTCCTTCTTCAGGACAGGCACGATCTGGCGACCCATGCGGATCGCAAGTGCACCGTCAGCACTGTGTTCCTCAACTTCGCGATAAAGAGCTTCTTTCGTCTCTTCAGTCTTGGGAAAGTCTTCAAACTGCTGTAGGGAAAGAAGTGTTATCTTGTTCTCTTTCAACTGTTGAGATCTAAAATTCAACCAATCCCAGTATTTCTTGAAATGGCCTTCCAATGTTGAAGGATCAAATCCTGTTAAACTTGCAAGCCCATCAGTCACAAGAAGCATGGTAGCTAATTGATAACGATGGACCCAGTAGTGGTCTTTCTCGATATCTGGTTGGGGAATGCTAGAAAGTCCCCTTGCATTTGTAGAGTCTAGAAGCTCAAGGGCTGGCTTCCATTCTAAATTATGACACAGCTTTCGAGCTTGACTGCTGGTTGAGCTACCGGACTCAAGCGGAGTTACGCGAATGCCTTTGATGCTGACACGGGGATCTTGTGTTTCTTTGTCCCAGATTTTGACGTCGCATTCGAACTTGTCGTACGCAATCAATCCGGCTTTTCCATGTCCGAGATATGCGTGACCAGGCTCGGAGCTAATGTCTGCCGAAAGCCAAACTTCCCGAATAAATGTAGGGACCGCGGGTTTCTCAAGTGTGGGTTTGCCGGTGAAGTCAAGGACAGCCGCTAGAAACAAGTGCATCATACTGTCCATTGTTGCGGGGTGAATCAAATGCGAGTGAGCATAGTTCTTTGGCATTGAGCTGGGAATATCTGGCACCGTGACAGTACCTAAGATAGATCCAAGATTCTTGCCATTGACCCTCACATCCTTCAAATTTCGGAATAGAGGCCCGAATGAGAGACCCGCTGTCTGAATATTGTCGTAGGACTTTTCAAAGTCCACTGGCTGATGACAAGTTTGCGATATTTGTTCAAGAGACTCTGCCCAGGACTTTTTCTCTTCCTTTTCCTCACGACCTGCATCTACTGGACTAGGAGTAGTCTTGTAGTCTACGGCAATGTATCCTGTACAGTGCTCAACCCAGTCATCGCCGATAGGATTGTAGGAGGAGACCTGGAAACGTTTCCAGACTGAAGAGCTCCATAAACTTGACTCATCCATTCTCGTTAGTGAGACAGATGTTTCAATTCCTTCTTTGGTATCTGGAATAATCAGAGCCCGTTTGAGTGCGATGTTCTTCAATCTGAATCCAACAATAGTGGACTCGGGGTCTGCGTGTTGTCGTGTTGCTTCAAGCGCCATTACAAGGTAACCCACACCTGGGAACACATAATTGTTGGTGACAAGATGGTCTTTCAGCCATGGGTTCTCTTGCAGTCTCAAAAAGTGTCGCCATCGCGGTGTCTCTTCATTCCAATCGGGAACTGGTGCCCCAAAAAGATCGTGTCGAGGATGTTTCCTGAAACGGTAATTCTTGCTCAGTCTACTCTCGTACATGGTCGTCGAAGAATGGTTGAAACGATACGGAGGGAGGTCAACTAGCAAACGTGCCTTTGCCTTTTGCGTAGTGGCGGCGGAGTTCACAGCTGCGATTTTCACAGAACCTCCTTTCGCGTTTAACGTTCCAATTGTGTTCAGAAGGACATTTGGGCTACTCTCGTTGCGATTGAGGACAGGCAGATAGGTAATCGGAGATTGGTGGCCTTTTGATGCAATGACTTCCTTGATAGCGCTCTGAAGAGCGGAGTGAGGCCCAATCTCAATAAGGTGATCGGCAAAAATATTCTCGGCAGTGGTATTCATCTTCAAATGACCCTGTCCGGCCGTGCTTTTCTTATAACACATAACTGAAAGACCGTCAGTGAAGCGCACTGGCGAGATCATATTATCAACCCAGTACTGGGCTCCGAGATGATCTTCTTGAACTTGTTCCCCTGTTACCGTGGAAAAGATCAAGACTTTATGCGGAGCATTCAAAGGGGTACCGGTAGTAAGGTCTCCCATTAGTTGCAGGTAATCCGAAGCGACCTCCTTCATGTGAGCAGAATGGTAAGCATTCTTGACATTCAGTTTTCGGGCAAAAACTCCGTCGGCATCAAGCAAAACCTTCAGCTTATCAACCATGGTTTCGTCGCCTGAGACTGTATTGTTTTTCGGACTGTTATAGCAGGCAATGATGAGCTCTCCTTTGTTTTCATTGTGCACTCGCTCAAGGTAAGGGATTAATTGGGCTTCACTCAAACCGACAGCAATCATGGCACCATTGACTGCCAGTTGTTTCGCAGAGACATATCCCCGGAAATATGCCGCTTTCCAAGCTCCTTCTCTTGTCAGCCTTCCGGCAGCATACGCTGCGGGTATTTCTCCTGATGAGTGACCGACCACTCGTTCCGGATAAACATTCCAACTGGCTAATAGGTCAACTAGAGCTATTTGAATAGCGGAGCAACTTGGGTGAGAAAGATATGGTTCGTTTACAAGGGAGGAGCCCTTGTCCTTTAGAAGTTCATCTAGCACTGAATTAGTTTACATTTACAAAGATTGGGGCCCTGGACTTACCCATGAGAGTCCACTCGCTACCAAGTGCTTTCATGTAATCTGAAGCTTGCTGTAGAGATGTTTTAAATACTGGGTAGATGAGAAGTTCTCGTCCCATCTTCCAGTGTTGGGCGCCTTGTCCGGTGAAAACAAAGCCGATCATGGGCGGATTTCGAGCACGAACGGGTTTCGAAAACATCTCATTCTGCAAATTTTTCTTAAGTTCATCCTTGGAGGCCGCAAGAATAAAACTTTTCCACGGGAAATTGGATCTTTTTTCGGACAGCGTATAAGATAGATCGTTCAAGAGATCAGATGTTCCGTGGCTAATTGAAAAAGGCTTGTCACTCAAGTATTGGGCAAGTCCATCCGCATTCCGGTTAATTCCTTCTTCATCAAAGGCGGACAGTGGGAAAATTTTTGATACTTCCTCTTTTGAAGACTCGTTGGTGCCGTTTGATATACCATTGATGCCGTTGCTTTCATGGCCAACGTCGTCATTTGTTACCGTGCCATTCACTGTTTCTCCGTTGGTTTCGTCAGGGTGTTGACCGTCTTCTGGATTCTCCAAGAGACTAAGAGACTTGACTAGCGTAGCAATCTCGTCAGGCGTCGGAATTGTCGGTCTCGTGTTGTGTGCAGCTGATAAATTGTGGTTTTTCAAATAATGATAGGCGTCATCAAGAATACAGTGGCCGTTGGTTCCACCAACACCAAACGAGTTGACTGAAATTCTGCGGGGTCCATCCACAGGCCAAGGGATATTCTCTAGAGGGAATGATATATTCCACTTTTTGACTGGGATCTTCGGGTTGACTTTCTCGAAATTGGCATTTGGAGGAATTATGCCATTCTCGAGAATCATAACGGACTTGATGATACCAGCTATGCCCGCACCACCCTCTAAATGGCCAATGCCAGACTTGATAGCACCAACGTGGAGAGGAATATCTTTTCGGCGTGACCTAAATGCACTAGCAATAGCTCCCGCTTCGATGGGGTCGCCAGCGGCAGTACCAGTACCGTGTGCCTCCACGAAATGCGTGTCGTTGAGGTCTAGGCCTGCCTTTTGGTAGATTTCGTGAATTAGCCTTTCCTGGGCGGCAGCACTCGGAAGACTAATTCCAGGTGTACGACCGTCCTGATTGACTCCGGTGCCTCGTATGACCGCACGAACGGTGTCACCGTCTCTGATTGCTGACGACAGAGGTTTGATAATGAGCGATCCAACACCCTCACCACGAGCATAGCCATTGGCCCTGTGGTCGAAGGAAAAACAACGACCATTTGCGCCCAAAAAGCCATGATGGCTCATGCCCACAATGTCGATGGGAAATTCTACAATGTTGACACCACTCACAACGGCCATCTCGCTCTCCTTGCTGTGCAAACTTTGCGCGGCCAGGTGTAACGCAACCATACTGCTAGAACAGGCAGTATCAATGGTCATACTGGGCGACTTAAAGTCGAAGAACCAGCTGACTCGATTTGATATGATTGAGTTTGTGACACTGGTCGGTTTGTATTTTATTGTGCTTTCTGGATCCGAGTTGAGCAGGGCCAGGTGGTCATGGTTGAAACCACTGGCAAACACCGACGTCCTGGACCCGGTGATCTTGTGTATGGGAATACCGGCGTTCTCCAGCGCATGGTAGACGCTCTCCATGACCAGGCGCTGCTGGGGATCCAGAGTCAATAGCTCGGTCTTGATGACGTTGAAGAAGGCAGCATCGAAGGCGGCCGGGTCCTCGGAGAGGAAGTGGCCTCCTTCCACAGCGAACGTGCCGCCATGCTCCGGGTCCGGGTGAAAGAATGCGTCTGCGTTGAGACGCTCTGCTGGGAACGGCGCTGCTGCAGACCGCGCGCGCAGCAGGAAATTCCACAGCTTGTCGGTTGCCGTGGCATCGTCGGGGAATCGAGTGGCCATGCCAATGATGGCAAGAGGCTCCATGTTGACGCGGGAGCTTGCTCCCATGTCTATGTCATCCACGGCAATCGGCGCCATGGTGATGGAGGAAGAGAGGGAGAAAGAGAGGAGGGAAGCGGGGATAGTGTTTGGGGAGGGGAGGATGAGAAGACCTCATTCATGCTACGCACGCATCACTTTTTATTTCAATGGTTTCTTACAGCTGAGACAATCTTACAGACAGGACACAAGAGCCCCGCCAACGGGGTCAACGTAGCTACATACAAGCCACCAAACTCACTGCGTCAGTGTACCAGAACGACCCAGTGGCCTCTCCGCAATTACCCCAGCCGAGCCTGTCTCCATCTGTGCTTCACCGTCATCATGAAAAGGAAGGAGGTTGCGTTTGTTGGTTGGTATGGCCTTTAGGCCCTGTTGGCCCCAGGAAGCTGATGGGCCATCTCTCGAGCTGCTAGCGCTTGTGATCGGTGCTAGAATATGACCGCCTTATACAAATGATTGGATAAGCAGATAACTGGAACGTGGAGGTCACAAACCTTGTCCCAATCATGACTTGAAGAATCGGACCGACTCTATACAGCACTTTAACCATTATCTCTATAAGGCAATGGTGGATTGCAGAAAACCACTCGCCCATTCGGAGTTACAAGGAACACCGAACAAAAGAGGGGTAAAAGGCCGATATTGGACAGGCAGTAGCTATTATTGAATGTATCTCGTCGGAAGATACAAGAAATCCGGAGCCCATCCCTGCGCCATGAGCCGCCCCCTGCTTGGACCGGTAGTTTGGCGCAATTAGATTCCTTCTCCACGTGTGGGCTTCCCCAGCCAACCTTGTGGGTACCAGGGTTCTCTTAGACCTTTTTTTATACACCGCTTGACGTTACATCGTGGCCAGCTTCTAGAAAAAGTTCTGACACAATGGTGGTAATGTACGATGTACGAAATATAGCATTTCCTATCTGCAGACGATCATTACTTGAAATATCCCAGCCAAGACACCGGTCTCATACGTAATTTTACAAGTACCACGTTTTGTATAATAACACGCAGCAACTTGTGTAATAATAGATAGGCCAACAATACGCATGCCCACTATCGGCGAGTTTAGGTGGCTTGTCAAAGCCTACTGTCGGGTGCTCGGGAATTCATCATCCGACACAAGACACAATAATAGATGATGTAATTCTATGATTCTAACTACGCTCTTTCAGCCGTCTCTCTGATCAGCTGTGCAATTTTTTTCATCTCCGCATGACCACGTGGAAAATCTTCTCCGTTATGATGATGGTATTCGATCGACAGGTCTGGCTCGCACAACTGCGTCATATGCAGTCCGTGGTGGAAATCCTCCTCTTCAGGGCACCGAACATGCAGTGTGGGGATGTCCATGAGAATGCCATCAATTTCAGAGTCATATCTTGTGATCCCGTATTTTCCATCTGATAAGCACAGTCGTCCGTCTGCCAAGGTTTTGGTCTCTAGGGCCATCAGCTCGGCTTTGATTGCGGCTGGGTCGTGGTCTTCGAACTCGTTCTTGTTCTTCCGGACACGCGTCGCTGAGTCTCGTAAAAGGAGGGAGGAGGCCTCTTTTATCAGGGCAGAGTTTTCCATAGTCATTTCCGTGAACGTTGCCTCTTCGATTGGGAACACTTTGAGCGGCGTAACGCCATTGATGAACACAGCAAACCGGAACGGCCTCTCGTCTGGCAGGCTAAACGGATTTTCTAGACCATGGCGAATGATTATTTGAGCGGCTAGGGCTGTACCACCAGAGTAAGACAAGACGCCATCGAAAGGTCCGTTTTCCTTGATAAGTTGGATTAAATCGTCTTCTGCCTGTTGTATTGATGACGGCCTCAGCGGGTCGTAATATCCGTATAATGGTGCTTTCGGGAATGCAGTTGTGTACAAAGACCAATTCCCTAAGCATCCGTAGATATCAGTCTACTGATATTGTCCACCAGAAAACTCATGCCAGTGAGCATATGTGAGCGTATTACCTTCAGTGTGTGGCACTGTGCCCTGCACAAATTCGAACTCGAAATCTTCGAGCTCAGCGCGGAACGCCGCAGTCTGCAGCTGAAAGATCTGTCGCCACAGGTAAGAAATCCGTCCCGTGTATACTCCAAGCAAACCCGCATACCTCGTTATTCGACCCACGCCCGTGAAGGCAGAGTATCTTCATCTCGAGCACCTGTTTCTAGCTGCTGGTATTCACACTGATTCTAAGTATTAGTTCTATCAAAAAGCCCAATTGACTGACGTAAAGTAGTAGCTTCTAACCATAAGCTACGTAGTGGGGTTTTTCCCATAGTTCCCCCGCCGAAGACCGCGCCCAAGCAAAGGCCGGAGAGACAGACATATCGCGTAAACGGGGCGGAACAGGGTCGAAAATGGTCCAACGTAACATCGCACTTATGCACTACACTTTGTACTTCTTCGTGCCACTTGTGCGACGGCGCCGCTGAAGACCCCACACAACAGCCTAGCCATGACTCGTTGAAGACTTGCAGACACGTGCATTTACCGCATTCATAATTTACTGCAGCAAACCCCAGGATCAAGGATAGCCTTATACGGTAAACCCTGGTTATAAGCACCTGAAATAAATATGCACCTGAGATGCTTATAAAGAGGACATGCTTGTAAGCAGGCACGGTCAATTTATATACAACTTATATAGGAAATTAATGTTAATTTATACAGAAGTGTTATCTTACTGTTAGCAAGCGTGAAGCTTAATTTTTTTTTGAAGCTATAATTATATAGACTTTTCTTACCTCTAGAAGTCTCTTTTCAAATGCTGTCAATACCAAGGCTTATTCAATTAGTGTAATAGTTTATATATATATATATTAACTATATAGAGAGGAAAAGTCATCTAAGTATATAATCACATAATATATTATGTAATATTTTACTCGATTATAAGCGCTTTTATATGTAGATTTGAATTTAGCACAGTTTCTAGATGCTTATAAGGAGGAGTGCTTATAAATCATGGTGCTTAAGGAGGGTTTACAGTATGAAGAATAAGCATACCGTGACAGAATTATATCCTTGATCGTGGGGTTTACTGTATTAACCAATTAATTTAATCGAGTCAGATCGTACACTTCCCGTCCTAAGATGGTGCGGGGCCCGTGGAACGGCGTTGTATACCGGCGTTGTATAACGGTATTTCCTATGCACAACAAGTATCGTAATGTAATTTTGTAATTCTGGAAACCGGTACGGAGTACACGTATCTTGGCGTTCCCTGGGTTCCCGGGGTATTGCCGACGAAATCAGTCATTGAAAGTTGACGAAGCTTGAAGAATAGAAGCACAACTTGGAGAGCTAGCCATAATTTCAATGATTGATGAGTGATGATCATGAAATGACACTTTGAACACCAACGACATGTTGTGGCCTACTCTGGGAGTGGTATACTCCCATATCAGTCAACAAGACCATGTCTTTGCCACATACGTTGTGCCAGTTGCTTTTCTGGTAGGAAGTTACTTCATTCTTCAACATGTATCCAGCAACAAAAATAGCTCTGCCCGAGAACCGCCTATCGCGCCCTACTGGATCCCATATCTTGGCCATTTATTCGGCTTCCTTTTTGACCCTGGCCGACTAGTGCGCGAGCTGAAAAAAAAATATCCGGACTCGCCATTTACTTTGATAATGATGGGCCACAAGTTTCACGTCTACAACTCGTCCGAGGTTATTGCGCACGTCTTCAGCCGGTCTCGTGAATACTTGTTCCATCCCATTGTCGCCTCAATGATGGAGAATGGCTTAGCGATGCCTAGATCCGATCAGTCAAAGTTTGAAGTCCCTATTGCGGAGTACTCAAGCGACCAGAAAGAGTCGCGGGCGTTTGTCGAGGCAAACCATGCCGTTTTTGTTAAGAATCTGAGTGGCAATAGCTTGACGACTACGATGCGAGAGTATAGCAGGCATTTCACCAGGGCATTGGAAGAAGTTATTCCCGAAGCTATCGTGGATGGAAACACCTCGGTCAATTTGCATGACAAGTTGGAAAGAGTAATATTTTTTGCTTCGTTAAACACATTCTTCGGCAAGCGGTTGCAGGCAGACTACCCGGAGATATTTGACGATTTCCGGGCCCTTGAGAGAGCGCTGTATGTCGGGGTACGCTCCAATCTCGCTTTCCAGTTGAATCCTCGAGCTGGGAAGGCCCGTGCTCGACTTCTAGATCATTTTGATAACTGGGTTGATGTTGAGCTGGGAGACTGGGAAGATGAAGATGCGGCGTGGAATGAAAAATGGGGTATGAGACTGAATTGGGAACGAGAAAGACTTCACCGGGAGCATGACTTTACGCAGAGGGGGCGCTCATGTTCACATGCGTCGTTTTTATATGTGTAGGACGGACAATTCCTGGTTCTCGAAGACGCTATTACATCTGTAATATTGCTGACATACTGCTAGAATGAACACGAATTCAGGGCCATTGACAGCATGGTTCTTGACAAACATCCTTCAATCTCCCGATCTATTATCTCGGTTCCAAGCTGAATGTGAGAAGCATCTGCTCCATTCAGATAAACATAGCATAGAATTCGACCTCCCAAAACTCAGAGCAAGTCCCTTAGTGCAAGGGATATGGAAGGAATCCCTACGTCTTGGATCCGTCAATGCTGTTGCGCGGGTAGTCGCCAAAGACATCGAACTGAAAGGATACTTACTCAAGCAGGGAAGCGTTGTCCTGATCCCCGTGCAACTACTGCACTACAACACTGATGTATTCCGGGAGCCCGAAAAATTCGTTCCTGAGCGATGGATTTTTGACGAGAATAGTAACGACGTCGCGGTGAAGCAGAAGGAAATGATGGCACACTTGCGGCCCTTTGGTGGTGGTAGCGGTATTTGTTCTGGCCGGTTGGTTGCGGAAGAAGAGGTAATTCTCGCAGCAGCTACGTTGGTGATGAAATACAACTTCGCCATGCAGAATAAGGTTGAACTCCACCCGATGGCGTTGGGCATTATGTCACCAAAGAAGGGTGTTTGGGTGAAAATGCAGTATAAGAAATGATAAAATAGTTCCATCAGTAACTTTATAATATTGGGAGGGATTTTCAAGAATTTAAAGTGTGTCTATACCTATACGTATCTATTCATGTCATCTAGAGAACAACAAACTCGGCCACTGTAGCCCCAAGATGCTTCTCCACGCCCTGAGTTCCCTGTATTACGAGTTTGAATTGTTGAGCCTCGACTGGTTGTGGTAGTACTACTTCGGTCAAGTTCCCCTGCCTGATTTTGACTTCGCGGATAGTCTTGGGTTTATATGGCGCAGAGATTTTAACCTTGTTCTCGTATAGTTTGATATCATCCCTGTATATAGTAAAGGTCGTGGCTGGAGACGCTCCCCAATTAATGATGAATCTAGACACATTATACCTATCGCCTAAATCTACCGTCATCGACGCAGGTGCATCTGGATCAAGAGGCTGCCAAACTGTTGCATTCGAGCCGTCAACAGCACTCAATGGATACCGCCCAAAGCTCCAAGAGCCATCGTCAGCATTGACTGGCTTGCATAGCGCCTTGTTCGGTTTCGCTGCGTAAGATTTGAGATCTGGTCTCCGAGTAGACACAACCAACACTTCACCCGATTTCAACATGCGGAGCTTCTCCTTGTCGCTATCATCGGTGCCTTTGTCCCCAACTCGGACAGGCACAGCGACCTGATCATGTGGAAGCCCTAGCTTCCGCCGGGTTATCGTTGTGTTCTCCACATGAATAGAGATATCAAAACTAGCCCCCTGCCACTTGAGGCCTTTGATTACAACTCCATCGGGAATTTGCGGCGGCAGCATGGGATCCAGATAAAACACATCCTCCCTGAACCTCATTCCCGTCAAACCATGAGTAAATGCCTGCAAGAAGCCACCCGCCCCTGTCAAAAAAGGAAAGGCCGGGTATAGGCCAAACGGAAACGCAAGTGAATCGCCGTCTCTCTCGGGCTTGTCTAGAGCGGTTTCACTGAATTGATAAAAGGGGTCGCGAATATAAGGCTCTGAGCTGCGGAGTAAATATGTGTACGCGGCACAGCCAGACTTTTGGAGTTGCGCCTCGTTGATAGAGAAGATAGACCATGTCATTGCTGGGCCGAGATATGTGTTCATTCCCGAGTACTGTTAAATGTCAGTTTAATGCGTCGTCGTTAAGAATTCGTGGGGGAAAAACATACATAATCGAGGTCATTTCGAGCCCAGTCTTCACTTATTCGATATTCGAGCGGATAGTTCATCAAGGCAACACTAGCTTGTTTGACCTGCCAGTCTCCCGGCATATCATCGAATTCAAGGGTGATCTTGCTTTTCTTGTTTGTTGGGATTCGGATCTTTTCTGCAATGTGAGACCAGTTTTGCGGAATTTCCTTGTTGACGACTTTGGCGGCAGCAGGACCGTATTCGCCAAGAAGCATCTTTATTCCTGCATTTGTAAATGCACCGTTGTTTTTGAAGAAAGCAAACTCGTCCTGTATTTTCGTTAGTAAGATACCACACTTAAAGACCCATAAATCGACCACTAACCGGCTCTCCGACAAGGATGGTACCAAAATCCCCTGTGGTTTTATTCGGAACGACAAATGCAGCAAACATGTCGGCAACGGCTTTAATCATGGGCCATCCATTGTCCGTTAGCCATGTGGTATCGTTTGTGGCTTGATAGTACTGCCAATGAGCGAGAGCAATATCTGTGTTCAAGTGATACTGGTAACTCTCACAGCGGCCTGTATTCGTACAGTTTCCATATCTACCGCTCGTCCATGGAAATAGTGCACCTGAAAAATTGTACTTTTGTGCATTTGAAAGCGCCTCCGGCAAAAGTCGCGTTCGGTAGTTGTTAAAAGTTTTTGCATATTGTGGGTGCAAAGCTAAGACACTCGGATATATCCATGTCTCAGCATCCCAAAACACTAGCCCAGCGTATGATTCGCTAGAAAGACCACTAGGCATGAGTGAATTATCGTTTAAGCCCGGGCCGTCGATTTTGTGTGGCAAGTTTGTCAGTATATGGAACAGGGAGGCCCGGACACCTTTTTGCAATTCTTCATTTCCTGGAACAATTATGTCGGCTGCGCTCCATGTTTCCTCCCATTCCTGAACATGCTCCGAGATGAGAGAAGACCAAGGGGTTCGTTTTGCGTTAAGAGCGGCACGTCTAGCAGTAGATAGGCTCTGGTGAGGATACCCATCAGTAGACGCAATTCCTACATACTTTGATACGACCAAAGTTTGACCCTTTTGCAGAGTAGCATTCCAGCTTTGAGCGATGGTACTGAGGTTCCTGGACACGAACGGAGAGTCTGTTGCATCTTTTCGGGTGTAGGAATTGCCAGCACCGTCGAAATAAACCGAAGAAAGAACATATGCCATCGAATCCTCGACACCCCAGGGTTTAACACTGGTCCAAATAATATCTTCGTCGTCCTCAAATGCCTTGTCGCCAAAATGGGCTCTCACAGCCCCTGCCCCATCGAGGATGTCTGTTATAGTGACGGATGTACTCTCATTTGCTCTGAGTTCAAGCCTAACCACACCGAGATTAGGTCTCTTTCGGTGAGCAAGGACTGTAAAGTTCAATTGGTACTCGATACTTCCAGATTCAAGAGTCGATGGAACCCATTTAATGCTTGTTCGTACAGTGCCATCCCGTATGGACAGCGATTGATAGAACGCTTTCACCGAGTTCTTCTCTACTCCAGGCATATAGCTCTGTCCATCAGCTGTCGTCACTACCAAACCAGTCCAGTCTGGAATTCCAGTAATGGTTGACTCGCCGCCTTTCAACATGTTTTCCGGGCAGCTGACATGTTTCACCTTGTCTTGCAGATTCCAGAGTCCAACTATTGTGCCAAATGTGGCCCTGGGCTGGTCAAGTGGCCATGCTATTGCAATCAGCATAATGTGTCTTGTTTGGCCCTTCTCTGCTTCAGTCAACTGGGTGATACACACTATTTTGAACATACTCCCCATTTGCATCCCTCTCAATCCAATATCCGACCCCTTCTGACGGCAAAGTCTGCCCAAAATATCCGTTGGCTACATATGGCGCCGTTTGGAAATGGTTTGGTGTAAATGTAGTTGTCTCTAAAAGCCAACCCGGGTCCTGCTGCTGCTGGCCATTGTGTGGTAGCCATTGCTGGGCGCTTTGTATAGCGTGGTCAATGTTGGTGCGCGCCAACTCCCAGTTTTGACCAGCAAAAATGGAAGAGACGAGTGCTGCCGCGTATGTTAGACTTAGCATCATTATTGTGTGGTTAGAGTGCGCACATTGTTTCTCTAGGTAGTACCTAGCTATGATCCTGCTCTGAGGGAGACACCGTTTAGATGCGTAACAATAGAACCGTAATGTACCGTCACTGTATTAGTACTGTATTAGCGGAGTAATTATGCAAATTGATTAAACGCGGAACGGGATTGCGAGTTTTCTGATCTTGGGGGCGGAGACTTAATTAACCTTTTCTTTCTCCACACAGCCATCTCGCGCGGGGAATGTCAATTTCCTCTTTGGGCTTGCAGACTCATCAGAGATTTTCAAAGTAACATGAGTGGTAAGATTCCATTTCGACGCTAGAAGCACAAATATAAAATACAGTCGGGGTTCAGAAGTATCGGCATCCCTTAACCACCGCCTGCCATTTTCACTGATAAAACCGCAGTAAACCACATTTAATCCAATTATATAAACTTTAGAAAGGCAGTGTAGCTAGTGCATTTTTGGGGATACCAATCCTTTTGAAACACCATTGCGAGGTATCTGTCCGCATCAGTTTCCTCAAACGGGCACGGAGGATACGGAGGCGATTCCATGTTGGCGCTATCCGGGTTTGTTTAGGAGCCATAACTGGGTACGACTTGGAAAACCCTGCACAGAAATGACCGGTGAGTATTTGCTCCGCAGGTCCGTGACAGGCGCAACCAACACTTTATACGAACCCCGTGGTTGTTGGGCACCTTGGGCAATCACAGAAACGAGACCCGGGGGGCCGGCAACCCACCATGTGTTGGCTGAATTATGGCGAGGCTACAACGAGCTGAAGTAAATTAATAGCGATGACGCAAGGCGGAGACACTATGGCCCTTTTTAGATTCATACATGTCAACGAGTCAAGTCTCAAGCTACATCTCTATATTCGAATAAGCACCAAATAGTTAACGCATGATGATTATGACTCAGCTGTTTACATTAGCGGGCACCGAAATAACTACCTCCACATGCTCACCGTTCGGCTATGAATATTCTTGCTCCGGAAACACCGGCCTCAGTCTTACACATCGGCCAGTTGGTACATATGACCGTCCGCATGCCAGAACTAGGCAATCACGCTCGTCTCCTTAAGCAGGCCCTCACACGTCCGAGTTCCAGCCCGACTTGTTTTCTCTGTTTTCATCCGCACCAAAGTGCCGGTCGTGCGTGCCTATTGTGAGACAAGCATATGGCGCCAGCTCATCGATCGCGACCTATAAACAAGAGAGCATGGATAAAAATCATTACAGACATACGCAGCCGCCGCCCTGCTCAACACAGTGCGTCCACCGGATTGCTGCTAACCTGACCCGATTGCCGAGAAGAGAATGGTCAACTAAGCAGGAGATCAACTGGAAAAAGAAATACCTAATATCCTACTAATACACCCTAACTACACGGTCTTATACTTGAGCAGGAAGTCAGTATGGAATGTGACAATTGCAGCTGGTAAGTGACAAGTAATATAGCGGTACGATTCCATACGACTGCGTAATCCCAAGATTTGTTTTCTCCAGAACCCCAATTTTCCAAGACCCGTAAAAAGTTCCGCTGTCTTGGCATGGGTTGATGTTACTCCGTACATAACGATAAATTACGGTGATTTACACGGGTATCTTGCGCGTGGGGTGAGACATTGTATCGTGGGCGTAATAGCTCCACTTTCCCATTATCAAATGCTGCGAACTGGATATGTCGAGTATCCATTCAACTCACTGCCGCCAGCTCGTCGGAATTCATTTGCGGCTTTTCTTCCGTTAGATGTCAGTAAAAATTGTCATGATCTTTTTAACTGTGCTAGCATAGAAAATCCAACGCTAGCCTAAACAAAACACGGCAATGTCTTGGATCACCCGCCTAGGTCAACTTATTCTAGTTGGTCTGACAGCCTTTGGATTCAAGGCTCTTCTTCTCTTTTCTCTCGCCAACGGCTTTGTCGAACACACACAACAACCGCATGTAACGGGCAAGTTCCTTGGTCCATCACCCCAACCCTCTTCTACCCAGGATGGATTTAAACATGAGGATGTGCCGATGATGCCCTGGTTGTCAGGCATATCGCAGCGTATGGATCGGCAAAACCAGGACTTTCTCATTTTCATGTGGCCATTTGTTGATGGAACGCGACCAGATGCAGCCTTGGTGTTCCTGAACTTTGCCGGCGCTGCAGGGGCAACGTGGATGTTGATTGTTGTAGAAAGCACGAGAAAAGCTCATCAGGACAAGAGACTTCTTGCTTAGTATGTGCTCCTCTATTATTCCTCAATCGAATAAGAGGAACTGACGCGCTAGAGCAGTGTCTTTCCCTGGGGATATCTTTTCTTCCACTACTCACATGCAATGATTACTCCGCTATACGCAGTATGGAATCTATTCTGGTCTCCGCTAGAGGATACTTCCAGGTATCAAGACTATATGATCAATCGCGTCGAAACTGTTGGCTTGATTTTTAGTCAAATTGTGGCATATCTTATTCCTATGGCGCTGTTCGCCGCACCTGTGCCAGACGTGTTAAGCGTCTTCCAAAAACAGACTGTAGTAGCATGGTATCAACCATGGAGCGTCTGGATTGCCGTGGCTCATTTTTTGGTTACTCTTGTTATCCGTCCATGGATACGGCAACCAGACCCAGAGGGTAGTACCACTGTAGTATACCGCTCAGCTAGGTCGAACCACCGTGCTATTTACGCATTTGCATTTTCCCTAGCAGCAATTCCACACGTTATTGTATTGTCCATTGCCCTCACAGCTATGCTCTACCCCGGTTTATATTCCAACAGGCTACTCGGCCTACTCAGTCTACAGAATGTGTTTATTCCTCCATCACCATGGTCTGACACAAAAGCACCGCACCTAGTTGAAGGATGCAAATGGTTACTGCAGTGGGATTACATAACCGGGTCGACAGGTGTTTTGGTATGGGTTTTGACACGGTACATCGCTCTGCAGATGTCTACTAGTCAAGACAAACGAGCTT
This sequence comes from Talaromyces islandicus, assembly GCA_000985935.1. Lineage (NCBI taxonomy): Eukaryota > Fungi > Ascomycota > Eurotiomycetes > Eurotiales > Trichocomaceae > Talaromyces > Talaromyces islandicus. The sequence goes on along the minus strand of CVMT01000009.1, from coordinate 720,433 downwards.
CATGGCTAGGATTAGCTGGGAAAGTGCTGGTTTGGACAGTCATTGCGGGACCGACAGCGGCCGCCGTTGAGATATTGTCGGAGAGAGATGAGATGGTGTTTGACGCCGCCATCGAAGAAGCAACGCTGGCAGAAGCAAAGAAATTTTCGTAATGCGCTTTCACTATTAAACAGTGTGTTAATGTCGTTTATTCGATACAGACACGGTGTCCTGCCACCTTCCCCTACCAGATGGGTCTTTGCGGCATTTCCCTTATTGCTGCAGTCTCTGGGGTTCAAATGTTGGCTAGTATATCTTCCGTATATCGAATAGTGAAAGGAACCGCTTTAGGAAAAACCCAGATGATCCAAGGTTGAAACACCACAAATATATCATTACTACTGCGACTGGTTCCAAGCTACCCATATTCATAAGGTGGGGAATGTTGCACCATATCAATTATCTCGGTGACTGGATTATGTCTTGGGGTAACAGTCTACCAACAGGCATTGTAAGATAAATTATCCAGGAGACAATTAACCCAGCCACCAAGCAGTTGTACCGGTAGGAGGTTCAAATACCTGGAGTCGAAGCCTGGGCATTGATCTTTAAATACTATTACGTGTTATGCTTTGGAATCTTTTTGATTCACCGTGAGGGGAGAGGTGAGAAGTGCCAGGATAAGTACGATAAGGATGGGAAAAAACAAATTGGTTCTGCGATACAAATTGTTCCGGGAATTTACTGGGTGTCAATTGTATATACATGCGTTATGTGAAACATTTTGAACGAGGAACAGTAATTTAAAGACGAAATTTTACATTAATTCATATAGATACTGAGCTTTTAAAGCTCCTGAGTTAACATTGAGCATTTGGATCCAATAACGAAATTCCGTGCTTAGATAAAGAAAGTCAGTATCTATGAGTTTACTGGAGTGATTACACTTCTTAGATATGTCTCAATGTAATTCCAATAGTAATCGATTGTATCTGTGTGTTTTCTCGTCCTATTTGACACCGATGCGGTTAGGATACTATCGCGACCCCTCCACTTATCCAACAATCTCATTACAACTGAAGTTAGAAAAAGGAAAAATGGTTGAATTAATTAGTATAATCAGCACGGCTAAGTTGATAACATGTGGATGATATTGAAACTGATCATTCAATTCATTCCGTTACCGTACAGACTAGTGTATGCCTCGGACATACTAATGTCACCATAATTCAATGTTACTCCGAGTAAAAACCCCGACTTTTATTGAAAGGTAGTGACATATATAACTAGGGGATAATAATATTTATTGTCGACCTGATCCGTGCCAGAGATTATCATTGGGGGGACTTTTTTGGTTGGCAAACTCACAATTCGGAGTCTTTTTTTTCTGTAGTAGCCGGAGAACTGCCATCAGCCGGGTGTCGCTGAAAGTCCGATTGATTTCAAAAATCCCGTAATATTGCTATTCTCACCCACCGCTTAATTGTCGCAAAGGTTTAAAGAGCTAGCGCTGGAAACATGAATTTTAATGTACGTAGATTTTACTGAGAGGCTATAGTTTTTCTTCGCTAGCAAAGAAAATCATCTTTTAAGCCAGCTTCAGAAGTCATTCCTCAAAAGCAACATGAGATACGATTGCGATGTTATCATTGTTGGTGCTGGCCCTGTTGGACTCACTCTGGCGCTTCTTCTAGCGTCGAATGGGCACCAGGTTACTATCTTGGAGCGTCACCCCGCTGTATATCCTCTTCCCCGAGCAGTTGGCCTAAGTCACGACAACTTGAGGATATACGATGGCCTTGGCTTACACAATGTGTTGTTTGAAGAAGCGTTGGCAGATGTTCGTGGAATCATTTCAGACAATGCTGAACTGGTTGATAGCAGTGGACAGGTCATCCACAGCGCTCCTTTTAACTGGCCATCCAAGTCCGGAACTAGCTTCACGTTTAACCTTCACCAGCCGGCTTTTGAGGAAGCACTGGAAAAGGCTTGCATCAGCAGAGGTGTATCTGTGGTGCGTTCATCAGAAGTCAGCAACGTCATTGACATGAACAGCCATGTTCAAGTCTTGGCGACTGGTCCTGGCGGGGCTCGGACATGGTCGGCACCCTATGTTGTTGGCTGCGATGGAACAAATAGTATCGTTCGTCAGTCAGCGGGAATTCCATTTATTGAGTGCCCCGGACGGAGGACGGATTGGCTGGTTGTCGACGTCCGTCCGAAATGGGAAAATGCAGCGGAAACTTGGAAGGATTTCCATACCAGCAGAACATACCTTGATCCCCAACGCCCAAGAGTATCTGTGTGGGGGTCAAAACGTCGAAGAAGATGGGAGTTTGCGTTGCTTCCACATGAAGACGCCGAGACGGTGTCCAAACCAGAGTTCATATGGCCGTTATTGGCGGAATTCGGCTGTACCCCAGAGAGCGCAAACTTTGAAAGAAGCGCAGTATATACGGTAAGGGGGCGATGGTGCGAAACGTTCTACAAAGGTCGTGTTCTTTTGTCGGGAGATGCAGCTCATCAATCCCCGCAATTCATAGGCCAAGGGTTGAATTCTGGAATACGAGATGCCAACAGCCTTGCATGGAGACTCGACCTTGCTTTGAGATATCCTGAGAGCAACTGGCCTCGGACCTTCCAAGATTGGAGTGTTGAGCGATTGGGCGGAGTAAAAGATTTGATCAAGGCTTCTGTCACGGTTGAAAACCTTGTGTCGATCACCGATCCGGAGCAAGCGAAAACCCGCAACAACATGCCTCCACTACGTCGCCCGCCAAGCCCTGAGCAGTTGGGCTCGCCAGGAATGTATATCTGTCCATCCGAAGCAGATGCGTCGTTTTCCGATGCCTTGGGAGTCTTGTTCATTGACGGTATAATACGTATGGGAAAAAAGGAAGGCAGACTCTGTGACCTTTTCGGCACCCTGGGCTGGCTGATAGTCGAGCTATCTGGAGGAAGTGATGGCCAGGTCTCTTTGTCTCCCAAAACGAGTTCGCTGTTTTCCACCATTCTCCGTGGGAAGAGCATCGTTCTTGCGGAAAACAACATTGAGGACACGACAGGAAGATTCACTAGCTGGTTCCAGGAGCACAACGCCATGGGTGTTTTGTTGCGCCCGGACCACTATGTGTACGGCATAGCAAAGTCATCTGCAGATATGGAAGGCTTGATACAAAGAGCTATTGAGCATGCGGGCCCTTTTGAAGAACTTTAAGTTGGGTTTAGCCTGCGGAACTAGGTTTGTTTCTTGTATGGTTGGTATTTTAGTCATTGACAGTGTTTCCAGGAGACAAATCGCGACCGGTCAAGATACCAAGAGAAAATTTTTCATCTTATATTTAAAATCACGTGGAAGAATTAAAACATCTATTAATAATTATAGTGAGAACTGAGCTGGAAATCAGATTGTAAACATTCGGAATATGATTGGCTGATGCATGAAGAAGGGCTAGTACTTAAATGGATTGACCCGCATGTGTAAATGAGCGTCTAGGGCAGACATTATTCATCATCATTATTATTTGGTGTGATTTCTTGCTAATCGCTCAATGCCGAACGACATGTTAGACCCTCCCTCCCTGCTGGGAGCTTTTGTGAATCATCAAGGCGTGGCCATTGCTAGTGCCGGACTAGCGATGTCGCGCAACTAAAATGGCGATGTTGGTTGTAGATTTCCTGCTCCGGGGCCAACTCCTCCGAATTCTCCTCCATTTACAGGCTCCTAATCGTATGGGTTCAAGTCAGGCTACTGTAAGTGCCGTATTGTACACTCCCGAAAATTAAAACCGCAAGATCTAACCAGTATGGATAGAGTTCAGAATGCGGTCGAACATTCAGCCGCCGTGAGCATTGCGCGCGACACATGCTAACGCGTAGGGCGATCTCATCTACAGATTACCGCTACTACCCACAGCTAATTGCGACAAATAGATGGTTGCGGCTTCTGCGGGCAGCGCTTTCAACGCATGGATGCCCTGCAAAGGCATATGGAACGGTCCTGTGCGGAGCGGGATGCTGCAAGGGGAGGGCCCAACAGCAAGCCTGGAGTCAAACGGCAAAGAGTTCGACTAGCATGTCAAGCATATCGCTAGGAAAACCTAAGATGCGATGGCGCAAGTCCGTGCCAAAACTGTGCACGGAAGCAAGCCGTCTGCTCTTATCTTGAGGTGCGGCCTCTCTTCTATCCGGAAGTTCCGCCTTTGAAAGTGAACTACCGCATAGAGTACCTCGTCATATCTCCCAGATATATCAAACAACCAGGACAACAGTAATCAAGCTCACTCATTACCGGTGCGAAATTTCGCCGTTCCTGATATCTCATATGTCGCGCCTTCTGCGCCGGAAATCAATCAAGAACTACAATCTTTTCATGGGGTTGAATATGTCGAGTAATATGGCTGACCTATTAAAATTTCCAGACTCACAAGTATGTCGCTACTATACGCAGACATGTCATAACCAAACTGGGTTGGAACTGAGTTTGTTCTTTAGGTCGGCTTCGATGGCAATTTCATGTTCATTGACACGGGCTTTTCCATCTGGGGCGATACTTATTTTTTTTGACAACCCAGTAAACTCTACAGGCTCTATGATTAATGATGGAAGGACACCAAGTGCCAAAAAGAGCACTGATTCAGTGAACGCATTTGACAATTTTATGAGGTTCATGTGTCCAAATGAATTCGACTCGCAGGTGCAGCGCTATCTCCAGACGCCTCATATTCCTCGGGCATATGAACTTAATTCGCTAAACATTCTAATAAATATTTTTATAAAGCACGTTTCATCCATGTTCCGCTCTTTTGAAGGATTTAGGATTGATGAGAGTACTCTACCGCAACAAATACTCGGGGCTGCAGCCATTGGCGCTCTGTTTTCGTCAGTTCCTAGTAATATAACAGTTGCGAGGTTGCTCTATGCAGATTGCAGCCGAATGGTTCATAGTTATGTATAAATATCATTCAATTCACAATAAACCATTGTATTGAGACTGACTATCATAGCTGTGCGGCCACGAACTCACGTCATCGCCAAAGTTGAAAAGTCTAGTTCAGACGGTGAGCATTAGACAAAGATGCACAAAGTGAATATCATTTATGAATTCTGACCCGCGTTCACAGTATCTGCTCATGGAGCTCTTTGGTATTCTTAGTGGGCAGAAACGAGCCACAGAACTTAGTGAAGCGCATCACTGTGTATTGGTTCAGGAATGGAGTGATTACGATGAGTTTCTTTCGTCGAGCGAACGTAATGAACTTGAGAGGGAACAGGGAGAAAGACCCGACCCAAATAAGTTACCATTGAAACCGCGGTAACTGATATATCTACATACTAGGTTATTCTTTGATATAATGGCTATCGAAGGCTTGCGGTTCTCTCTGATGCAATTACCGCCTGTGTTGAGCCCATTCAACACACATTATACTCCTTCCTATATCAACATGTTCAATTCGAACTCCAAGGCCGTTCTCCAATCTCTCAACGAGACACCCAACCAAGAGACCACCTCCGATACCGCATACCAAGAAATTGCACTCCTCGCTGTAGCAGCCTGGGACGCCAGCGGCCGCTAGAGCCCTGAGACCTATGAAGCCGGGAACAGGCGTTGGCGCACAGAACTGATCGAAACTGCCCTGCTTCGGTTCATGACGCATCGCAAAAACGTACAGTCCCACACCTCGTCCATAATATTGTCCCACATGATCATCTTGAGCCTGCATGTATTCTTTAGCATCTTGATCAGCACGGCAAATTGCGTCATGGCCAAACGCCGAGTCCCGTCTCGCGTCGAAGACACGAGGGCGAATTGGATGCAAAGTAACGACCAGCTCAAGGCAATTCAGCATGCAAAGGCATTACTGGACACTGCGTATGATGGGTTACGTCGGAACTCTTCGGCTGAAACGTATCAGTCCGGATTTACCGCGGATTCTAGGAGCGAGGGACCTCACGACGCTATCTGCATCTATCTGGCGGCTCTTGTTTTGTGGGACGCTGGTCGAGGAAAAAATAATTCTGACCTCTGCTTTCAGGATGTGAATAAAACCATGAAATGTTTAGAGGTGTTGAAAGCTGCCATGGCGCCAAGCTTTAGAGAGTCTCTGGCAATACTGGTTAATGTAAAGACTACATAAGGAAACTCTTATTTAAATTTAGATTTATATGGTTATTGTGATCGGGTCATCCCTTAAATATGAAATCATATTAAATACTTCGACTTGTATCTGACTCACCCTTTGATAAATGACGTACTTTGTTTTTGCCCCGAAAAGAATATACAGATTCAATGTCGCCCGGCAAAATCATTCCACGCCAAGGATCACGATCTCATGGATCGATGATGGTTTTGCATCTTTTTGTCAATGAGCTTCGCGGGATGCATTGGCCATGTTGTTTGGACATGGTGGAAAATCTGGACCAGTTGGCATCCTAGACCGGGAATTTTGTGGATATTCTTGGTATATAGAAAAGTTATCTCTATTAAAAGTTCTATTGTGATCTATTCCATCCGCATTCGTAGTTCAAGAAAACCTTTTGTGAGGGCGATATCTCCCAACCATTCAAGATACTCTCAACGCTGATAACTTTGCCGCCCTAAAATAATCAATAAGTGTAAAAAGCTGCGCTCGGCGCTTCGCTTAGGCCGAACGGCCTCGAGAGAGCGAGATGCCGACTCTTTAACGAGATACACCCCCACTCGGGAGGGTCTATTAGCCTCGATGTTCAAACACCGAACATGTAAACCCAACGCGAAATTACGAGTAGTTGCCGAAAGGACCGAAAAAAATGCAATATAACATCATCAATATTGATGCCTGAACTATCCGGGTGTTTGAATTATCTCCGATTCACCAAGGGTTTAAATTCAAGAGTCTGAGAAATTAGAGCAAACCCCTTTTTTCATATCATATTCTGCTCTGAAAACATTGAAGTTTGTAACACTCACAATGGGGGTTGAAGTTAATCAAACACGCCATGTCACAATCGGCATCATTGGCGGCGGCGTTGCCGGCCTGACACTGGCAAACTACCTCGACCAAGTTGGCATCTCGTATATTCTATGGGAGAAGAGATGTATTGCAGAAGATGTCGGCGCAGGTGTTGGCCTCTTGCCCACTGGGTTCCGAATTCTTGACCAGTTGGGGCTATATCCAGCGCTGGCACAGTACTATGTCGACCATGACAGATGGGAGCACCGGGATAGTGATGGGACGATGTACACGTCGAACACTGCGGTGAGATCACAAGTAGACGAGTGAGTTTGTTGTTTATGAAGAGGGAAAAAGGAGCAAAATACACAAAGTGAGTAGCTTCTGAGATTATTTATGTCTGACATCTGCTTCTGGTAGACTCGGGTATGCCCCAGTTTTCGTAGAGAGAACATTATTTCTTCAACACCTATACGCACATATCAAGGATAAGAGCAACATCGACCAAGACAAAGAAGTCGTGTCTGTCATTTCGGAAGAGGATAGAGCCACCGTTGTGGCCAAGGATGGGAGCTCTTTCACGTGTACCATTGTCGTTGGTGCCGACGGTGTTCACAGTGTGGTTCGCAAGGCAATGAATTCTATTCAGCCAGTATCCTCGAACCCACATTGTAAGACACAACTAAAAAAACCTTAAGGGAAGGCAGCTATTAATAATACCGCCATAGATCTGGCCACACGATTCTCCTTTGTATATGGTATTTCGAGTTCTGTTAAAGGAATCAACCAGGGATGCTATTTCTCCATCTATCGGAAGGACACATCCACACTAATCTTCACCGGTCATGACGGTCTGATCTTCTGGTTCGTGTTTGAGGACATGAAGAAGAAAATACCGTACGAACAGAAACCGAGATACACCCAGAAAGACTCCGACCAGATCTGTTCAAAGATTTCCGACCTTATGATCACGGATGGCGTTGTTTTCAGAGATATCTATGCCAAACGAAAGACGGCTGTCATGACTCCGTTGCAGGAGGGAGTAGTAAGCACTTGGTTCAATGGAAGGATGGTCCTCATGGGCGATTCGGCCCACAAGGTATGTCTAACACACGGTATCTACGGGGTAATTACGAGTTGCAAGAAGCTGACAGGAGCTGGATAGATGGTGCCGCACGCTGCAATGGGCGCCAATCTCGCCATGGAATCTGTCGCCAGTTTCATAAATTGTCTGAACGATCTCGAGAATGATGATCTTGACCATCTTCTTTCAGAAACTAGCTCCATTCCTCTCGAGAAACTCGAGAAAGCACTCACAAAATACGCCGCAAGCCGCACTGCCCGTGCATCTCCCGTTGTTGGTATCGCCAATTTCGCCTGCAGGTCTCAACTCAAAGCAGATGAAGAAGCCGAGGCATTTATCGCGAGTCTTCCAACTACGGATCACGAGACGTGGCTATATAGATCGTTAAAGTCCATGAGTCTAGCGGAAAAGATTGATGGTTGGCATGAAGACGGCGAGAGAGTCTCGCTCTACACAAAACGTGCCAAGGAAATTCAACAAGCGAGTATCTAATTGCGCGAAATTAGAATACGTACATACTAGTTGGTGGAATTTTGGAAGTTAATGTATCCAATACAGTACCTGTACATACCGTAATTACAATACAATATACGGAGTTTACGCGCTGTTGGCTCTACAATTTTAGCCCAAAGCTTCCCCACTTAATGTACGCAAAGTAAACTGAAGATTCTCTAAACTTTGGAGCAGAACTCGGGGGAGCAAATTAGATAATTCCGGCATCGCCGACAAATATTGTATGCGAAGCTGATATGATACTGCGGCCGTCGCTATTTAAGACTTGGTTCGGAGCAGATTTTCATGATGTCAGGGCTCATCGACCTCACTTGTAGCAAGCATCTCCTCCAAACAGCTCTCTCGCATCCTTATCTAGCTGCATTTTCTCTTCTCGTTGTCTATCTCATAGCAAGACACATTCGCGGGCAGCAGCAACAGAACAGCGTGGGCACATCACCTCACCCTCAAGAACCGCCCGTCATCACTCCCACCATCCCTATTATTGGCCATGCCGTCTCTCAAGCGTTGTCCTACGCCGGGTTCGTCCCCTCACTGGCCGCTCGTTATCCCAAATACTCAGTTTTCACGCTGTATATGGGCACTTCCACGAAAAACCACTACTTTATCGCTCCGTCGCTCATTCATCTTGTATCTATCAATCCCAAATACACAAGTAAATTCAGTGGGGAACCGTTCTTCTTCCAGTTGATGGAAACTGTGTTTGGTGATGAGCGGCAACTGATTCGAAAAATGGATCAGGATCTGCTTTGGAACCACACACAGAAGATTGTACATGGCATGATGCGAGAGTCATTTCTACAACCAGCGCTGTCGACTTTGATCAGTGGTGTCAATAGTCGCGTGTTTAATCTAACCACGTTCACAACCTCTACCGCAAGCCAGAAATCATGGGAGCGTGCTGCCAGTATCAAGGTTCCCGGTCCAGGCATTGCAGAGGCCTCATTGCATACACTCCTCAGAGATTTTGTGGGCCACTTAGCAATCACGATTTTGATGGGTCCTGACATCCTCGACCAGTACCCTAATTTGCTTCCCGATCTGTTTACTCTTGACGAAAACTTTGCTCTGTTGCTCTCGCCTCTGCCACGATGGACGTCGCCACTTCGGCGGGCTACTGCTGCTCGGAGTCGAGTCATAGCCGCCATACGGGAGCACCATATCGCATATTACAAGCATCAGCGTGGCATTGATCCAGGTCCAGCATGGAGTCGCATTGACGAAACTAGCAATATTATCCATGATCGAATTCAGTCCTTTGCTAAAGCCGGCGACTTTGATGTTTCAAAGCCAGAATCCGACCGAGGTTGGCTCGGTGCTGTGTCTGATAGTATTGTTCTCTGGGCGCTCAATGTCAACGCGAACCAAGTGACCTTCTGGATGATTTTCCATATCTTCGCTAATCCAACGCTATTGAGCGAAATCCGCGGAGAGATCGAACCTCATGTTAAACGAAGTCAGAAGGAGGACGATGATGGACATCCCTCTCTTGACATTGACTTGCCGAGCATCCAGAAACATTGCACTCTTTTACAAGGAGCCTTCCTCGAAACAATGCGCTGGGAGTCGGGTGCGATGCTATTCCGATACGTCAACGAGGATTTCACCCTTACAGAATCTGCCGAGGATGCAAGAATTTTCAACCACGATGTTCCCCAAACATACATCTTCAAAAAGGGTGAATATATTGTCTTGCCTCATGGCGCCCATCAAATGGATGAGCGCTATTTCCCGGATCCGGAATCATTCAATGCACGTCGTTTCTGGACGGAGAAGGGCCAAAAGTCTCAAAAGGGTGATCAATTATTCGAAGAGAACGATACCGAGGGAGTGACTAAGGAGAGGGTCAAGGTAGAGTACAAGACGATGCTTCCCTGGGGCGGTGGCGCTAGTATGTGTAAGGGAAGAAAATTTGCTGAATCGGAAGTTCTCATTTTTGTTGCTGCTATTCTTACCTGTTGGGATATCGCGTGTGTTGACGAATCAGGAAAGCCAAAGGCTTGGAAGCACCCAGGCCACAAAGGTGGAAGTGGCGCAGTTGTGCCAGCAACAGACGTTCGTGTCAGGCTTAGAAGGAGAGATGTATTAGATGGCAGGTAGAAACTGAAAATAGAATCATTCAACATCAACTGTTCGCTGGATCAATACTCCGGCCATTCGGGGTCAACTTCTGCTTTCCACGATTTAAAACCACCGCGAATATCCCCGACAAATCGTTCACCGTTTCGGTCAAAACCTAGCTCCTTGAATTTTCTCACCGCAAGTTGCGAGTCATTTCCCAACCGGCAAACGAAGTAAATTGGAGCTTTCTCGTCTGCCCTTGTGGCATCTGGAAAGATCAAGGACCGTACGTGACTCACAGCATCAGTATTTGTCGCAGTTTCGTTCATGAGCTGGGTGATTGGAATATTGATGCTATTTTCAAGTTTGCATATGCCGAACTGGGTCTGGTCGCGCACATCGATGACGGTACAAGATTCCTTGAGTTCTGAAATTCGTTTATAGTCACTAGCGGAAATGCGCTCTTGGGCCGATAGAAGTTGAGGAGAGTTGGCGGATCCACAGAACTGCACGTAGTCGGTCGAGCCAGACCGCAAAGTGTGTAGTGTGACAGTTGCGTTCGACGAGCAAACTGCACAGTCTGCGCGTCGACCTCGCAGACGAATTGTGCGCAACGGAGGATTGTTATACGCTGAAAATATATGAAGCGCAGGACGGTCACCGGTGGTGGATACCTGCGTCTCTTGGACCGGGCTTTTGGTAATGACCTTGATCGTTTCAAGAGCTTGTAGAACACCCATTGTACCGACTACTGGGCCAACTATACCCCCATCGGCACAGCTGACAACGCTATCCACTGGCGGCGGCTTTGGAAAGACACATCGATAACAAGGGCCTCCTGTCGAATCTCCTGGTACACTTGGAGGGTTGTTCAGTACCATGAGCTGTCCATCCGTCCGCAGAGCTGAAGCCGACACAACCGGTTTCCCTAACAAAACAGCAGTGTCTGATATCAAGTACCGCGTAGCAGGGTTATCTGTACAGTCCAATATCACGTCATATTTCGCGAAAATATCTGGCGCATTCTGAGGGGAGAGGTGTTCGCGATGGGCGGTGTACGTCGGGTGCGGGTTAAGTCTAAGGTCAAAAACTGTTAGACACTGTAAAATATAGAACGAAATTTCAATCTCACTCTTCAAGGTATTGAATTGCACTGTCTACCTTGTACTTCCCAACGTTCCTGGTCCGATGCAACACCTGGCGATGGAGATTTGATTCTTCAACCCGATCTCCGTCGACCATGCCCAGTGTTCCGACACCTGCACCTGCAAGATACAAAGCAGCCGGACACCCTAAGCCTCCTGCGCCAACGAGAAGTACCGACGACGAACGAAGCTTAAGTTGACCTAAGTTATTCACACAGGAATAGTTCAGCAGAGTCTCATGGAACAAAACTGGAGCTGAGTCCGTATCCGATAGATTCTAGTTGTACACACCTTGTAGCCCAATCTGCGAAACAATCATTTGACGCCCATATCGCTTGTATTCATCTTCCAATAGCGGCCATTTCTGCGGGGAACTTTCATCCGGAGGTCCGTTGGTGGATCGCATGAGCTTCTCTGTCGCATGGAGAGACTCCTTGAGGGCTGCTAGCTGAGACTCAGCAGCAGAAATCTGCGCACTCAACGACGCATGAGTTGCTTTCAGGTCTGCGATATCTGTGTTATCCATGGTGATGCGGATAAGAAGCGCCTTGCGAGTGCACGCGGGGTCGAAAAAAAAAATTAAAATAAAATAAAAGATGATCAGCGAATCTATTTTCGGAAACTGCCCCGCGCTGAGGTTCGCAGGTTGGTGCCTGAGGCAGCAATAGCGACTACTGCAACTAAAATTTCTGGAAATTAAGTTTATTTTGACGGCTATTAAGCGTTCTAAATGAAATAATTACCGAAGCTTGTTCTTTGATATCTTGGATATGTGCTCGATTGCAACCTATAGATGTCAAGTGAAACAGAGGTGGCTGCATTAGCCCGGGTACAGCAAACAAACATCCTTTTGAAAACTGGGCAGGATCTGTTGATGAATTAGCCTAAGCTATTTTTCTTTCGTTTAGCCAATCACCCTGACTGAAGCTTTCAGTGGAAATCTTGCCGAATCCACAGATTTAATGTAAGATTGGCGGCTGCACAAGCCCAGAAGGCAGCATGTTTTTATTTCTCTTTCATTTTCATTTTCATTTTCTACATTGAAAATAGTACCTCCGTAGTACAGACAAACGAAAAAAACTTCGTCTATATGAAATCGTGGTATAGCTCTTGATAACTCGCATTTTGTTGACACATCCATCTCTTATTGGTATATTCACGTCAGACTCTTCGGTGTGGTAGAAGAGAAGGGGACGGGACATATGTCGCAGTCCATCTTTACCCCATGGCAAAATTCTACATATATAGCGAACAATCTCCAACATTGGAATGGGAGAGACTGCTAGAGTAGTTGACGCCCCGTCGGAACATACAGTTACCTTGGTATCTACAGAAGGGTCGAGTGAGTGTATGTTAAAAGTCTAAATGAAGTAATCAATTAGTATCGGTACTTACCTCTTCTAACTCTGAATCCATCACCTCCAAGTTGATGAGTGTTTCTTCAGTGTGCCCTTTCCTGTTTGGTTATTTTTTCATAGGATCAGGGGTATCAAAGGGAAGGTCTAGTTGCAAGTAATCAACACACGCATGGGTTACAAGTCGTCATTAATAGATGCGTCAGGTGTTTCTGCCTGGCATTTCTTTGTATTAAGCCATCCCAATCAAATAGGTGCTCCAAGGCATAGAGGTGACTGAAATATCTATCTGGGTTCTCAACTGGCTAATGCTAGGTCGGCTTGTGCCTGGGGGCGTGGAAAAAACTCAGTATAGAGATATTGAGTATAATTGGCAATTTCCATACACCCTACACCTTCACAATCGGTGAACTAGAACGCCAGTCGCCACTCTTCTCCAAGAGTACCGGTTGAACCTTTTCGGTTGGATGCTTCTGGTAGCGAGATGGTGGACGGAATAGCGTTAATTCGACTTAGTCATAGGATAGAAACGTGGTTATTCCTCCAAAATTGAAACGATTCTCGTCAACTGGTTTTAAAAGGTGAGCTAAGCCTTCTTCTTTTTTTTTTTTTTTTTTTTTTGACGTCTGAAGCAAAATTTCAACGAATGATGGTTGAACTTTCGTGGTCCGCTTCTCGTGACAAACAAAATATTAATAGGTGGATTAACACTCACCAAATAGTACAGACGTCCCTTTCTAGTAAATTGGTAAAGCGGAGTTAGTACTATTTTGAAATTAAGTGCTATCAATAGCAAACATCAATTTTTGTGTGATTATTGACAGTAGAGACGGGAGGGAAAATAAGATGAATGGTTCACCTGAACTTTGAGTGGCAGATGTTGGGCATGTGTATGGACCCACCTGCACAATTTCATCAATTTCATCTAATGATTTGCAACAAAAAAGACGTCGATGTCTGTTCTTTTCAATTCACTTATTTAGTCCTCACCCCCTAATGGGACTAGCGCCGCTCTTCGTTTGCCCTCCTTCCCTCCCTGGACCGCCTCGACTCCAGAAGTACTGGTTTTTCCCCCTCCTCTTCTTCCCCTTCTTCTTATCCATAGCTTGTTCTGAACCTACGCATCTCTAAATGGATGAGAACAGACCATTTCGTGGCCAAGGTGGCCCAGGACGATTCAGAGGCCGCGGTGGGAGAGGCTATGGGCGTCGAAGCGGAAGCAGGCAAGTTTATCGACTGCCTAGCCAGGCATCTACTAATTGATACTCTTCCAATAGCAGTAACTTCCATGCAACGTCTTCCAGGAACGCAGACGTCCAGATCTCACATTCGGGCTTCCAAACACCAGTCACGCAAGAAGTCGTTCAACGACCGATAGTTCCAGAACAACCTGTCGACTTTCCCGGGGAGCTGTCTCGGTTCGGACCCCGTCACGACAATGATCACGCAGTAATTTCAAATATCCAAATACTGCCTACCATATCAGAGGTATTCAGTGACGAGAGGCCCGACTTCCTTCCTACACGAGCGCACAGGCATCATCAGTCGGGGATTCGTCGGCTATTGGATTCCCAATTCCGTCTTTTGAGGGAGGACACGTGCGGTCTACTTCGTGACTCTGTCCGTCTCATCTTAGCTTACTGGCGCATATTCGCTCACAATCCAGACTGGGTACTCAAGAGACGGATCCTGCGTGAAAAATCTCCAACACCTATCAGGATCTTTTCGAACGCTAAAATCCAACGCTTAAAGTCTGATGAAATCAAAGGTATTGAAATTCATGTTGAATTTGATCAGGTCGACAGGCTTCGGTGCATGAGCCCATCACACCGGGGCCAATGGTGGAGGGACTCTGGAGCGCTGAAGGAAAGGGGCCAGATCGTCGCTCTCCTAGATGGAGAACAGGAAGAAAAGAATGTCAAACTCATTTTTTTACTGGTCACCAAGAGGCAAATCCGCGAATCCGACGGAAAAAATAAACGAACGACTACAGATCTGGCTCGTGTTAGCGATGTCAATAGTGATGCAGATAGGTCATCGGTGACACTTCGTCTAGCGAAACCAGGATGCCAAAGTGATATAGTTAGCCTAGTTTCCTTGACAAAAACTGGATCAGCATCATCGCAATCGGTAATTCTCCTTGAATTTCCAGCCGTGGTACACAACTCATTTGAAGGTATATTACGATGCCTTCAAGCCATCCATCGCAATCCAACCAATATGCCATTTTCTAACTGGCTCTCGAGTCCGGACGAAGCTCGAGAGATACCGAATAACCTTACAGCCACTGGGGAAATAGCCAACGACCAGGTTGTTGTGCGACCGCCCAAATACCTGAAAGAACAAATGACATTGGACCTCTCATTTTTACCAAGGCCGACTACCAATAGCAACACCATCACTTCGTCATTGACAATGTCTCTATTGGAAGACCCCGCGGTGATCTCTCAAACCCTATCGCAAGCCACGACACTAGACTCGGGTCAAGCAACTGCGCTAGTATCGGCACTGCGGAAGGAAGTAGCACTTATTCAGGGCCCTCCAGGGACTGGAAAGTCATATGTGGGGATACAAATCGCAAGGTGTTTGCTCGAAAACCGGGAACTCCTGCATATAGGACCTATAGTCTGTGTGTACGTTTTTTGACCCCGATTTAAGAAGGGTAAATATTGACCTTTTTAAGTTGCTATACAAATCATGCTCTTGATCAATTTTTGAATGGACTTCTCGACTCTGGAATAACCGATATCATACGGATCGGCTATCCAAGCTCATCACCACGCTTGCAAAAGATTTCTCTAGATAACCTGAAAGCTGGTTTACCGAGAAAGCTTAGAACAAAAATTAATACCTGCAGGGGGCAGTTAATAGAGCTGAGCGCCCAGATTGAGGATATATGCGACATGCTCAAATCCTGCAATGGACAGACTGTTGCCAAATATTTAAAAAGAAGGTTTCCAATACATTCACAATTCCTCGTCGACAACTTGCAAGAGCAGGAATATGAAAAGAGAATGAATGACTGGATATCCGGGGATGCACCTGGCGACTGGCATGATAATGGGATTGAAAGGACTATTGCACAGTTGGTGGAGGCTAACGTGTGGACGTTGAAAAATGCCGAAAGGGTCCGTTTATATGAACTCTGGAAAGACAATGCGTATTTCGAACTGTCTTGCGACCTAGCAAACTTACTCCAGCAACATGTATCAGCGAAGCAACAATACACAAATATTTTCGCTGAAACCGACACGGAGCTTCTGAATGAAGCACAAGTTGTGGGAGTTACCACCACGGGGCTTGCCAATAACTCCGACATCATTCGAGGATTGAAAGCCAAAGTCCTAATCTGCGAAGAGGCAGGCGAGGTTCTGGAGTCGCATATTATCACTGCTTTACTTCCCTCAATCGAACACCTAATCATGATCGGGGATCAGATGCAGTTACGCCCTCGGATTTCCAATCGGAGACTTTCGACGGAATGTGAGAAGAGAGGACCGACGTACAACCTTGACCAATCTCTCTTCGAACGCCTGGCATCCATAAAATTCAGGGCCATCGCTGCAAAGTCGAAGGGAGGGCGTTTGAGTAGCGATTTGCAATTTCCAATTTCACAACTTACTCACCAACGACGCATGGATCCTTCAATTTCAGAATTAATCCGGGAGACAATTTACCCTAATCTCCTGGATCATTCCATCACGAAGTGTTACCCTGCGGTCTCGGGAATCAAGCGTCGATTGTATTGGCTTGACCATCGAAATTTTGAAGATGCTATCGATTCTGGGGAGCCTATGCAAAGTAAGACAAATACTCGGGAAGCGCACATGGTGACTGCGTTAGTCAAACATCTCTACCGACAGGGAATATATAATTCGGGACAAATTGCGGTATTGACTCCATACGTTGGACAGCTGAAAAAGTTGAAAAGCATGCTGGAAAATGAAATTTCGCTCATTATCGCACAAAAGGATTTTGAGTCATTAGAAGAATCCGAATATACAGGTCTCAGCACAAGTAAGAAGTCTAAAAAAGCCGGGGACCGAAATGCACTTCAAAGCAAAAATTTGGTACAGGGATTGAGACTGGCTACCGTGGACAACTTTCAGGTGAGACGATAGACGATAATCAGATCGTAATACCAACGCGATCACTGACATTCATATGAAAGGGTGAGGAGGCAAATATTGTCATCGTCTCTCTTGTTAGAAGCAACCCCCACAAAGATTGCGGGTTTCTTCAATTTCCGAACCGGATCAATGTTCTTCTCAGGCAAGGCTTAACTATAAATTTGACTAACAATCATTTTTTAAAAAATAAAAAACATCTAACGTTTTCCTTTAGTCGCGCCAAACACGGGATGTATATCATTGGTGATGCAGCCACCGCAACCACGGCACCAATGTGGGCTTCTATTATAGGGCTTTTGGACAGACACGGCAACATCGGTCAAATGCTAGAACTAAGCTGTCCACGACACCCGGAAAAAATGATCTTTGTCTCGAGTCCCAGTGACTTCTCCTCTCATTCTCCTGAAGGCGGCTGCAACGAAAACTGCGATCTAAGGCTTGAATGCGGGCATCGCTGCACAGCAAAATGCCATTCAGAAATTCAACATAGGGATATACAATGCATGCAGTCATGCATGCACATGAGAGATTGCGGTCATAAATGCAGGCTTAAATGCCACCAGCCATGCGGTGAATGTCAGGTTGTTGTTAACAATGTTATGCTCCCATGTGGGCACAAGCTTCATAAAGCTGAGTGTCATCAGGTCGACAATCTTCTCACTGTGCCGTGTGAGAGCATTATTGTCCGAGAGATCCCTGGCTGCAGGCATAAAATGGAAGTTCCATGCCACCGAGATTCTCCTATACTAAGATGTGTCAAGCTATGCGGCAGTGTGCTTTCTTGTGGACACGCATGTAAAAGCATGTGCTGGGAGTGTCGAGCAATATCTGGGACAGACAGCGAAGGCAACCATAGTCGCTGCACCAGCAAATGTGGAAAACCATTCAAAACGTGCTCGCATACATGCGACCAACTATGTCATCCAGGGTCTGTCTGTCCACCTTGCGAGAAACCTTGCGAGCTACGCTGTAAGCACAGCCGATGTCCAAAGCAGTGCAAAGATCCTTGTGCACCTTGTGCAGAGCCGTGTGGATGGGCATGCGTGCATCGTGGTTCGTGCAATATGCCATGTTCGATCCCCTGCGACATTGTCCCTTGCAGTCTTCGATGCCAGGAAAGACTCAAGCCTTGTGGACACCAGTGCCCGGGAGTCTGTGGGGAGCTATGCCCTGACTCCAAGTACTGTCAAGTTTGTTGTAAAGCAAATATCCGCAAGCGGAATGTTGATCTCATCGAATTCACTGAGTATAGTGAGATTGACCCCGACAAAGATCCTCTCATATTCCTCTCCTGTGGGCACTTTTACACACTAACCTCACTCGATGGGAACATGCAGATGAGTAGTTATTATATTATGGATGAATCAACAGGAAATGTTGTGAGACCAAAACTGACTCCTTGGGTTATTACTTCTCATGACTCGTTCAAAGGCTGTCCAGAGTGCAGGGCACCGCTTCACAATATAGACCGCTACAACCGCATAGTGAAACGAAATTTGTTGAATGAAGCAACAAAAAGATTTGTTACCCAAGCACACGAAACCCACATGAGACTCTTAAAAACCCTAGAGAACTTCGAGAAGAGTATTGATCTAGGACGCGAGAATTTTTTACCCGCCTTATCAAAGGAACGCAATAAAGCTCGCAGTTTCATCGATATGGAGAACTCCCTAGAGGATTATCAGAGCAGAGGGATGAAACTAGACACCGAAATCAATGATTTTACCAAGTCAGTAGCTGCAGCAGAACAGCCTTTTGGAAGAGTGAAAGAGTTGCTAGCTTCAGCTATGGCAGAGCAAAATATGAAGAGAAAGAAATGTAGTTCTTTTAGAGTGGACGAATCTTTCATACAAACTGGATTCCAACTCTACGGACAATCTATGAGCCTTCGACTTAATTGGGCTGTTCTATGGGATTTTCATTTGATCTCAAACAACAACTCTATCGATCCACGGATCTCTCATGCCTTGCGTCAAGTCATATCAGTTCGGACCAACAGCTTACTGAAGAAATGCAAGTCTTTACTGCGTTCCAGCCAGGTTGCTAAATTTCGCGTCGAAGAAGTCCGTGCGCGAGTCTTCCATGTTCAGTTTTCGACGTTGTCTCTCATAACCCGACAAGAACAAAAGCTGCCAATGAACCTAGTGGTAGAGGAATCCACACGAGAAGCTTCGCGAAAGACATTAGACGAGTCTGAGACATTGTGTACGGAGTATCCTGGCACCCTAGGTTTCCTGACGGATGAAATTGAGAAGACCAGGCAGCTCCTTGATGGGGCATCGCTTTACAGTTTCGTGACGACAGAAGAAACAAGAGAGGTCTACAAGGCTATGGCGGAGCAGTTTTCCGGTACCGGTCATTGGTACTATTGTGAAAACAATCACCCGGTGAGACAATAACTCCCCATTCAGTAATGGAGCAGTTTTTTAACTGATTTTTTCAACCTTAGTTCACAATCGGAGAATGCGGCATGCCAATGGAACAAGCCCAATGCCCACAATGCGGTGCACCGGTTGGAGGACAAGACCACGAGCTCGTAGAGGGGGTGTGTAGGGCACAAGATATGGATGACTATTTTGCTCAGTAATGGAATTACGGGAATTCGTGGAGATGGTCTTTTATTTCCGCAAGATATGCGCATTCTTCTGCATACGCGTCCAAAGGACTCTTATCACATTGAAAATATTTTTAGGGAATGCATTGAGATATTAGTGCCTAGATCAAAAATAGTTGAATGATACTCTCGGTCATAATTTCCTTTTCACCCACCTCCAAAACTTGCATGTTATAGAATTGATGCGTGTTTCCCCTTAATAGTCGCCAATTCATCTACAGTAACGCCAATCAATCGAAAGAAAATGGGAACATTCGCCGAGATTGTAAGATATATGTAGAGGACTAGTCATTAGAAAATGAGAGGATAATAAATCCGAAAACCTTCCCAAAAGGGGACACTGCCCTCTCATCACACACACCCAAAACATTGTCTTCTTGAATCTTGTTTCCGAATTGGACCACTAGTCCAATTGCCAAAGACTCGGATTGACCGCTTGGCCGGGAAATTAAACAGTTTGATCATTATCCTCCAATTTATGTTAAAACGTTAAGTCCTACATGCCAAAAGTGGAAATATATCGCACGAAACCACGCAGAAGGATGCACACTACACAATATAGACCCGATTGGATTTCCGTGAAATTCTTTACTAACCGAGGTACCGAAGGAACGACTAGTGGCATCTTGGATGGCAGCTTCTTCCAACAGAAAACTCCATCATACGCCTGAATGGGGAAAAATGAAAATTGATTTTTCAAAAGGGCACTACAAATGGTGATCAACAAACCCCCAGACTTACATGATAAAACCAGCTGTACTTGTCCGGCTATTACTATCATATTACTCGTCTAAATATTTATACAGATGTAACGGTTTTCAACTAGTTGTTGTTCTACTTTCAAATGTCGCTAGGCATAATAGTTAACTATCCAAGCAATATTATGTAATAATCTACCCAATGTATTCAGTAGCTCCTTTCTTAGTGTCAAACTGCTGCGTCATCTTTTTCTAGATGCTCGACAGAAGTCTCGTCCTTCTCTTTCTCGGTGTCATTGAGAGCTTCCATACTGCTCAAGACATGAGTCCGCCAATTTCGCGCCGGTACTCCCTCGGCAAAAAGCATAGATATCTCAAGATTTGTTCTTCCAGTAGTCTCACCAACACAGAACCAGACCCAGACTAACGACGTGAGTGTCGTGCCGGCGTACACGAAACCAAGCATAGGCCCCAGGTCAGCTGTATAGTAGAGATACGGGGCTGTAAACGACACAAGCCACGTGGTGAAGTAGAAGACAACAATCGAAGCTGACATGATTTTGTTCTGGTTCGGACCTACAGCCATCTCCCGAGCGACTGTGTAGGCAAGAGGACCAAGACCGAAATTAAACGCGACAATCACAACATAAGAGAAGACAACAATCACGTATTGGCTAGTCTTGGTCAATTCTCTTGTAGCAATCCCGCCGATCACGACAAAAGCGAAAAGCATCATTCCAGTCGTAACCAGCAGATTTGTACGACGGCGGACCTTGTTTCCGGTCAACACAGACGCTCCGACAGCAAAAATTTGTAGAATATTAGTGATAAGCTGGATAGTGAAAGGCTCTGAGATACCGATTGCTTGCGCAAAAACAACACCATAAACATAAAAGAACAAGATGCCGCAAATCTGCTGGGCGTACATGGCCCCAGCAGAGCAGATGACTTTCTTCCGCTCAACAGGGTTGAAAAGTAAAGCCTTCCAACTAGATGATTCAGCTTGCGAGTCCTCAATTCTTTTTATGTCCTCCAAGGTAGCGATATCTTGAGCTGGGTCATATGCCGGATCACTTCTGTGGATTTTCCGGAGCGACTGCGCTGCCGCCTCGGGCTTGCCCATGATAATATACCATACAGGACTCTCGGGGATGAACGGAAGACTGATGAACATGAACAGTGGTAAAATAATAAGGCCGCCCATGGGAAGTTTGTAGGAAAGCGATGATTTGATACTCTCGGTGCCCTGGGTGATACCTCTATTAAAATGTCAAAGCCCGCCTTAATACCAGTAGAAGTGAATTGCAGAGCCATTACTTACGATGCAACGAGCTGGCTGATCGACTGCAGAAACTGAAACGACATGAGAGCCGGTCCGCGAATTTCCACTGGCGCTACTTCTCCCATGTAGAGGAGAGAGGTGACCGTGAACTGCCCGACGCCCAGGCCGATCAGAATTCGACCAAGCACGATAACGCCCTCATAGTGCGTATCGGCCACCTGTGCGATTCCGCCGGCCAAAATACACACTGAGGCAAACCAAAAGACTGCTTTTCGCCCGAAGCGATCATTGATAGGCGCAGAAATGAGTGCGCCCAGCAAATCGCCAATGTAAATAGAAGACGCAGTCAGAGAAGAAAAATCCACAGCTAGGGCTTTAGCGCCGTCTTCGTAATGGTTGCCATAGTCGTTTTTGAATTCCTGCATGGCGAGTACGCCGTTGTAGTACGTGTTGTCGTAGCCATAGACGAGCGCGCCTATCGCGGAGACAGCGCAGAAGAGGAGGGCCCATTTATGGGTTTTGAAATCGAGTTTGAACATGCTAAAGACTCCCATTGTGAGCGATTCGTGTATATAACCCCATACGACTCTAACCAATGAGAGAATCAACGAAGTACACAGAGTGAGCGACTCGCGATAATCTTAAATACTCTAGCTCTCGGATTCATGAATGTCGGCATACTTTCCCTGGCAAATCTTTACGCACAGGCAGCACGACCATGACGGCATTTCCAAGGTACTGCAAAAGCAGCCAAAAACGGCTCGTTGAGGCGTTCCAGGTGAAGATCTTCACGTCGTATCTTGTACTTGAGCCAATCAGTCGCCATGACAAGGCTTGGCCCGGGGAAGTCTCCGATTGTCGTCGCAACTGAATGCGGGGAAATCCCCAGGTTTACGGGGAACCCCCGACTTGCCAAAATAATCTAGTACGTACATGTACTTTGATTTTTCTAGGGCTAAAAGGTTGGGATTTGAGTGTCTCTTTTTAGCAGTAGGAAAGTCATTGGCATGGGCGATATAATAGCGACTCTAGCTTAAGATGTTTTTGGCAACAATAACTATCGCCTTGGACTACTGTAAACACTGTTATATCTTCTTGATGGCGCCACCTGGAAACGTGTTTGATCATTACATTAGTTTACTTAGAATAACGGTCGCTCATCCAGATGTAGACAAGCAAAGCTGTGCCCTACGCCTCCAAGCGGTTGTGCCGATGGGTAGCCAAGCAATGATGACCATTGAATGATTGCCTCATTAGGAAATATTCGGGATCGGAGAGACTTGTCCACAAACACGTCGATTGGCTATTCGAACAGGGGTACCAGGGTATTGTTATCACCTAGATCCCGGAGCAAAATATTCCCATGCTGAATTTTCTTTGTTTGTATCAGGCAACTCCTATTGTTCGAATGCTCAATATTCAGTGTATTTATGAACCTCACCGGGGGTCCACCATCTTCAAGTTCCTATTCGGTGAAAAAGACTTTTCGGTCCAGTAGTCTATCTATATTATACAACGGTCCCCTGTCAAAAATCTTCACGTTGTGCTTTAGATAGCACATGCCTGCTAGGGCACACTTAAAATTTCCTATTGGGGTACTAGCCAGGCCCAGGCCATTCGATTCCACCCCACTCTATCCGACCAGTACAGGGTACATATGAGTGCACTACTGAGTTTTTCTTTGTCCCTAACAACTTTCTTTTTCTATTTGATCCGTAAGGTCGGTACAAGCTTTTGCGTACCGGTGAAAGTCCGGTCTAATTTGGCGTTTCTCTGGTTGAGAGGCGAGGCGGGAGCGCCTGGGAATAAGATACTTCTTCCTGCCAAACATTTTCACTCTAAATTTTCCAGGTCGCAAAAATTTTCTCTACCTTATACGGGTCTACATAATTTTATTTTTATTTTTATTCGACTAGGCGTCGAAAGGTTCAATACCACGGCGCACATTCTTCCCAAATTACCAGTCAAAAGTGGAATCCTTCAATTTTGTTAAGACATCACTTGATGCCTCTGATCTTGGTAAGCTTTTCTTGATCATTGTTTCTCTTCATCACGATCACGCCAGTAAGAAGAACAGCCTAACTCATTTTGTATCTAGATTCAAAGTCAAGGTGCATCTTGTTAGCGCCTGCATACCATAGACTGATTGTTGAAGAGATTTTTGGTCTTTTGGTGCAGCTATCAAGGGATAATATAGTGCGTTTTTTTCTCCATATCACGTTCCCATGAATGTAATGCTAATGCTAATCTAGAACTCTATATTGGCCATGGAAATGGTTGGACGCCTACGTCTTTCAAATGCTCGGTCGGTTATTCAGTCATCTTTTGTCCAGAAAAGACTACTGTCGAAGCTTGAAAAGGAAGCTGCCATTATTATCAACGAATTTAGAATGTTTTTACCATTCTTCAGTTATTTGATTCTCATTTGCACACCAAAAAAAAACCACCTCCAAGATTGACCTTTTCATGACATGTTGAAATCAAGATCTGATTAGTGGCAAGCGTATGGTGCTTCAGACTAATGACCAAGCTGAATGCAGCACCCGAGTTTGGCAAGCTCATCATTCCGATATCAATCGAGGTAAGCGAAAGGTACTAGTTGCTTCCAAGGACAAGTGGGCTGATTACTCCCAGCGCAAAATTAAGGACGGTCAATCCCAGTCAAAAACGTCTGAACCAACAAAGCCTTGAAATATCATGAACAAATACTCTGCAACATGAACCTCTGGAAAATATAAAGGCTGCTATAGAGTCTTGAAAACTGGCCTTATATCTAGCATCGTTGCTGCTGCCGTGCAAGGATGAAGCAAGATAGTTTATGTGTTCTTGCAGGTCCGTATGAGCCGTAAAGATCCCACGGGGAATTATGTTTGTTTTTCTAACTATCATACTCTAGGAAACTCTGGGACATCGGAGTTGATCTTTTTGCTATTTGCCTCATGTTCAGGTTGCAGCCCAACAACTTGTGGCGACGAGAAGGAGGGTTTTCGGCATCGTTCTTTTTCAAGGTCAAAATCCAATTGACCAACCTATCTTATCCATCAACCTGCGACACCAGAAGGCCATTGGTTTACTGGAACTAATGGGTATTATTCCTGCATAAGACATTTTGGTACCTATATTTGTACTGAAGTGGCTCTTACTTCTTGGCCTCTTCCGGCAGGATGTTTCGCTGGAAGATGGTGCCTGCCACAGGTACAATTTTCCACCAGGGCTCTTTTTTCATATTGGAGAAAGAAATTTGACATTTCAACAGCCTCCAAAATAGGAACTCCTCGCCAAATAAGACAATAGTATCTCTAAACTTGGTGTTAAGTCTGTCATCGTCAACTGATTCTAGTGCCTAGAGGTTTATGTTTTCTTCTTGGGCATCCATTGGTGCCAAGAGCGAGAGATTGAAACATGTATACAACTTTTTTTTTCTACATCACTTTTAATTTCTCTCGTCCTTCATACATTTTAAATTTCTTCGAGCAGTGGATATTCATGTTTTGGGAGATGCTCGTTCGCCGTCAGTTAGCAACACTACTGTGTCTGTGTTACGTAGACTAGATGGCGCAAGAGGGAGTTATCATCTCTACCACATTAACAAACAGTTACTACATGCAACTAATTACCCCAAACTTGCACACCAGAAAATAAAACTACTAGTATCAAGTTGGCGACCCTAATGATTCCGTCAAATGTAGTTCAACGTGTAGCAGTGGCGAAATGAAACCATGGTACGGAATCAAGAAACTGTGTTAGCTTTTTTGTTCGTCCCGATCCCGAGCTTATACATTATAATTAAATCCTGAAGGATCGAAAGACATAATCCTTCACGGTGACCTTGGCACGTAAATTACAAAGCGAGCGCGTCCGGACCCCGGCGGCCGACGCTAACCATTCCCGGAAAGACCCGCCCAAGACCAAACCCTAACTGCATACAAAGCCTGAGTGATTGGCACAATTTCCAAGTTCCTCGCGAGGTTTTGTCTGAATGTTTGCCGCAGCTGGTGGCACACTCAAGAGTATATAAGTCCACGGTGGTATATCAGTTTTTGGTTACATAACGCGCATGTTCGGGTCTTCGGGCGGCTTTAACGACCTACCTCCGACATCTCGATCTTACCGATCTTTCGTAACCGAGCATACATCAATTGATATAAATACCCGCATCCGGACATTACAAAAATTCTTTTAACTGAGCCTCAGTATACATGAAATCTCAAAACTTGAAGTTTATTTGCTAGACGATTTGACTCCGGGATTTTTTTTCCTCTTTTTCCAAGACAGCATCATGGCATCAACATTAAGAATCGTTCTAATAACTGGTAAGGCTCGTCCCTTAATGGCTACATTTTTTTGTCTTTTCCTTTACACGTGTATCCATGACTAACTCCATTTTAGGAGCAAACTCCGGTATTGGCTATGCAACAGCCAAGGTTTTGACGGCAGCGTCTGCCAATTATCATGTCATTATCGGAGCGCGCAACACCACCAAGGGTGCCGAAGCTGTCAAAACTCTGCAATCGGATCCCAACACAAAGGGTTCATTGTCAACGGTGCAAATTGACATGAATAACAAATCTTCAATTTCAGCGGCCGCAAAGCAAGTCGATAAAGAGTTTGGCAGAGTAGATGCAGTTATCAACAATGCCGGCATCTGTGTTCTCTCCGAGGATCTTGAGTACGAGCTCGAGTCGCAATTCAAGACAAATGTTGTCGGCGCAGCTCTCACGACACGCGCTTTTCTGCCTTTGCTTCTCAGGTCGGCCAGTGCGTACTTGGTTTATATCACGAGCTCTCTTGGGTCTGTAACTGAAACCTCAACTCCTGGCTCTCCTTTTGGGGCATGGAAAGGCATTGGATACCGTGTCAGCAAACAGGCAATGAACATGGTTATGGTAGAGGACCACAAGGAGTTTGCGCCTCAAGGAATCAAAGTCTTCTCTGTCTGCCCAGGTCTCGTCGAGTCTAATCTTCGAGGAACGAGCCCAGAAGCAGTCACCGCCGGTGGGCGCGCTCGGCCTGCCGCAGATTCTGGGAGGCTGTTATTGAGTGTACTTGAGGGTGAGAGAGATGCAGATGTGGGCAAGTTTCTTCACTATGATGGCGTACGTCCATGGTAGATATGTTCCCGTTGCTTCTATGTGCTCTTATTTGAGGGTGAATGTCATATTAGTAGCAAAAGAAATCCAATTTATTTCTCATTGGTTTCAGTAAACTATTTTTGAAAACTGGTACTAGAATACGTATGTAATGACCTACTGTATAGGACGATAGGGTTGGGGAAAGAAATACAACATGCGCACGGTATAAGAGCTGATATTCAAACTGTGCAATCGACTAGCGCACCACGCATTACAACCTAGCGCCAAACTTATTTGAGAAAACCATTGACGTCTGAAGAAACGTTCCAGAAGAAGTCAGCCACCTCTTACCCGAGAAGTGTCCCGTAGACGTCCTGACAGACCTTCAAACAGGAGTCTCTCCACATGTGCGTCAGACAGATGGAGTAGAGCCAAAGAAAATCTAGAAGGATGAAAGAAATGGTACACCGGCTTCTATCTTGTTAATCATTATTGGTCGATGAGATTTTTGTATTATATAACCAGTCCTTTCGTGATATACACGTGTTACGGTTCAAGCTTTCATTACAATCAATTCAAATAAAATTTTGTCACACATGTTTTCCATCTACAATCTCCCCACACTCCTTGATATGAGCTCTGAAGCTATCTTGAGTGAATTTCCTTCGCCAATGAAGCGGCCGATGATAGTGATGGGGTCTACAAGCCGAGCAATGAAACCCCCATTCAAGAGATCCAGCAGCAGGATCAAGAAAAGGGGCGCGTACAATCGCCACGAAGCGTCTAGGATTAGAAGGGTGAGCATCAAATCCATCCTCGGTTCTAGGGCAACGTGGGGCTGGATTTTCAGCACCTGCCGTGTGTCTAGATTTTCGCAGGTTGTATTTTTCCATTTTTTTAGACTGTATACTCGTCGAGTGCTCCTTCATTTTGCTTTCTGAGCCGTGTATGGCAATTCCGACCCGCAGGGCCGCCCTATAATCGACCAACGTCAGGCGGTCACGGATTTTAATTCTTCGTGGTGAATAGTAGCCGGGAAGAGTCTTCATTGTAGGGAGGTTTTCCAGATGCGTATGCTTGCCGTAGTGGAAGATAGTCGGTCTTTGCAGTGAAGCAGAGATAGCAAACGCGACGACATGTAATCATATACAAATACCCCCCAAAATCACCACAGCTCTCGCATTCCGCAGTAGAAAGCTTCTTGTAAAGATCCCGACAAGAAATCCACCGACCAGTCCCAATAGTGAAGATCCCCCAAAGTGTAACTGGCGCGTGCGTTATAATTGCTTTGTATTGAGGAATCGAGTCTACGACCGGTGTAGCTCGTCGATTGACGCGTCGGAAATGGATTAATGATGGTATATCAAGCTGAATAAGTACCATATGGAGCAGTTCTAGAGGGAGCTGCTCTAACGCCCCAAGCGTTTGCGTTGGCACAGGATGACTGCGCTGTCTCTTTATGTAACTGGTCTTTCCCTCAAAGGAGAGCGGGTCTTTTTGTGGCGGAGTACCGTTTTATTACCATTGTGTATTTGCCTTTCCTATTTTGAGTAGGACTGAACACTAGGGTAGAAAAGCTTAAGCGCTCCGGGAGACAGGACGGAAACGCTTTTTTTTACCCCTCTTCTTCTTCCCAAATTACACTTCGAAGAATTCTCCTCGTTCTAAGGTTTGATAATCATAAATCCGAGATTCTATATGACAAATTGGTAGCTTTATGCAGTGATTTCCTTTAATATGTGCCTTATAAAAAGCCTTCCTCTACTGTCTGATAAACACCGGCATCATTTCAACAGGACAGTCAACATCCACTGTTTTCCCTCCTTCAAAAGTCTCTCCCTGGTCCCCCGTGATAGCTCCATCTTTGAAAAACGTCCATTTCCCCCGTGGCAGGTAGACAGACCGTGTCTTTTGACCCGGATACAGCACCGGTGCACACAGATATTTTGAGCCATATAGATACTGATCCTCAACCTCCCATGCATGCGCATCGTCTGGGAACTCGATGAACAGCGGTCGCATCACCGGCGTCCCCTTTTCGTGCGCCTCTTTCATCAGCTCCCGTGTATAGTCACGTAGCTGTTCGCGAATGTTTAAGTACTTGACACAAATGCCATACACCTTCTCACCGTATGACCACACTTCATTCGGAGCACCAGACAAGCAAGTCGCGCCTCCGGTCGTTCCATGTTGCGGCTGTCTTGGCTCGCGATCTCCATGCAGTCTCATCACGGGGCAAAACGCACCCCACTGGAACCAGCGCACAAGGAGCTCTCTGAAGGGCTCCTTAGTAGGATCTCCGCCGTGGAAGCCACCAATATCAGTAGTCCACCATGGGATGCCTGATATACCCATATTCAGCCCGGCGGCAAGCTGACAGCGAAGGGATTCCCAGCTAGACGCAATATCGCCACTCCATACCAACGCTCCATACTTTTGTGATCCTGCCCATGCGCAGCGCAAGAGATTCACGACATTCTTCTGTCCTGCCGCTGTCTGTCCCTCGTAGAACGCTCGCGCGTATTCCTTAGGGTAGATGTTTCCTATCGTCACATTTGATCCGAGGTGATATCGGTAGTTGTCAAAATCATACGCAGTGTACTCGGGTTCGGCTTCATCGAGCCAAAACACTCGAATACCCTTGGAAAAGTAATTTTCGTGCGCTTTGTCCCATATGTATTTTCGTGAACCAGGGTTTGTGGCGTCAAAATGCACGGTTTCACCCTGGAAATTCATTGCTGTACGGATTCCGCGGTCTGCGCGGATGAGGTACCCTTTTTCTCGCATCTCCTCATAATTCTCCGAGCGCGTGTCGACTGTAGGCCAGATAGAGACCATGAGTTCGATTTTCAGAGCATTAAGTTCTTTAATCATTGCATCTGGTTTAATCAGTCTCTGTTCCATAACCCTCAAACACTTGGAAGAAGAATTACCTGGATCTGGCCAATAAACAGGGTCAAATCTCCAATCTCCCTGAAGTGGCCAGTGGAAGAAATCGATAACAATGAGATCAATCGGCAGTTTTCGTCTGCGATACTCCCTTGCGACTTCGAGCAACTCCTCCTGCGTCTGATAGCGAAGCTTGCACTGCCAAAACCCGAGTCCGTATTCGGGCATCATGGGCACTTTACCAGTGACGTCTGCATATGCTTCTACAATCTCCTTTGGAGACTCTCCAGCCACAATCCAGTAGTCCATTACCTTTGTCGAATATGCCTCAAATGACATGACATTCTTCCCCAACACGGCACGGCCGATACCAGGGTTATTCCACAGAAACCCATAGCCCAGCGACGAGACCGCAAAGGGGATCGACGCCTGAGAATTCCGGTGCGCAAGTTCAAAATCGATTCCCTTGAGATCCAGAAACGGCTGCTGGTACTGTCCCATGCCATAAATCTTCTCCTTCCGATCCACGCTTTCTAGCCGGAGAGTGAGATGGTAGTCGTCCCGCCCAGCATGGGGCTTGAATTCGCGCGCTTCGATATTCAGCGCCGAGCACTTGGGGTCGAGCTGGTCATTGCGGTTACGCATGTATTCTTCGAGGAGTAGCTTCCCGGTGTGCGTGTTGTAGATGGTGATTTTGCCGCGCGCTGAGATGGTTGCGCTGATGGCACCGTTGGTGAGTGTACCGCCTACATTGTCATCAATAGCGAGAGTCGCTGAAGAGGTAGAAGGCTTGAGGTCCGGCGAGAGAGCCCAGTCGTGGTTGGGTGGGAATTCCGGCAAGTGCGTCGCCCGGACTCGCACGGCGTTGGGTCCCCAGGGCTCAATCAATACTTTTTCAGAATCAAACTGATATCTCAGTCGAGGCCCCGTCACGTCTTGAGTAATCATTTTGAAGCTATCTTTTTCTTGGGCGGTGGCTTTGTGCAGTGTTTCAATGTTGTTTAAGAAAGACTAAGACAGGAGCAACGGAAAATAAAGCTGTTTAAATTCCACGAATCAATACTTTCCAGATTGCTATATCTTCTTACATCTGAAATTATAACGCGGCCACTAAATATTCCATTTAATATCCTTCATTCAATGACGTACAACACATAGAAACTCCGGCGGTATACTACGTGTTCCTGTACGAATGGGCTCTGCGGGGTAAGCTTCTCGTTTTTAGGCTGAATTCCTTCATCTCCCCGCAAGGGTTTTTACCCTTTGAGTCTGGAATTTCTTGGATGGGAGTCACGTATTAAGTTTCCGGATGCAGTCAATTTCCGTTGTTGTTGAGTATGTTGTTGATATGTAGCAACACAAAACCTCAGAATTCGACCTGGAACAGCTTGCTCTTACGAATTCGTTCGCCAAACTTGTAAAAGAGTAACGGCAAGGGAGCAAGCGCGAGTGCAATAAAACCGAGAACTGAATTCCCCCACCCAAGGCCCAATGTGGCGTACATTTTGTTACCGGCAAGCGGCAGCAATGCTCCGAGCAGGGAGCGAAACACGGTATTGGCGGCTATTGCGGAAGCGGAGTAGATTGTGTATGCATCGACGAGGTATGTTGAAGTGCACATCTAGACGTCGCTTGTTAGCAGGGTTCTCGACAATTTCTTGGGTCGAAAGGGCGAACAAAAACAACGTACGAAAGCCATTAGCATTCCTATCCCGAGACATGCAGTTCCCAGGATAGGTAAAATCCAGTGATCATGTTTCTCAGCCGTCCATCCATACCAGAACAGAGAAAGGGGGATGAACCACGACCCAATGATCATAGGTGGAAGCCGATACTCGGGTTTGGGTACGCCTCCGTTCTTCTTGGTCAGATATTGGTGAAGACGATCCGACATGAGTGCGAGAGCGAAGAGTCCGATCAGCGATCCACAGCCAATACCCAAATACGCCAGACCTACGGATCCCTGTGAAAAGCCGTAGTTATCCTCAAAGACGGTGGTCATTGTTGTGAACAGCAAATACAGATAACCGTAAATGACGGCAACGTAAAGCGATAGAAGGAACACGATCGGAGACAGGAAGAGCATCTTTGTTGGCCGGACGATCGAGAATACGAACAAATCACGAGGCGACTTCCCAGTATCTAGGATTGAACGTAAGTTTGGGTTTCCCGTTTCTTTTCGCAGTCGCTTGGCTTTGCGGTCGAGGAGAACGTAGGCATAGGATTCGCGCATGAACACGACCGCCACAATGCTGACGGCGCCTCCCTATTCAATGAAGCGTCAGATTCAAGTTGTTGAACGTAGGGTATATACTGTCGACATACCGCAATGGCCAACACCCAAAAAGTCCACCGCCACCCTTCTGCCTGGGTAAGGTATCCACCCGCTACAAAATCGAATTAGCATTGTCAACGAGCTATCTATATGTGGAATACTTACCAACCGGACCGATGACGGGTCCCAGAAGAGGTCCCAGTGCCCATGCGGCCATGGCAGCACCTCGACGCTGTTGCGGAATCATATCTGCAAGTGTACCAGCTCCCAATGTCAACGGACAGCTTCCTGCTAGGCCAGCAAACAGCCGGAAAACTATCAGGGCAGCCATGTTAGGCGCAAGAGCACAGGCTACATTGAAGATGGTGAAGAGGAAGTTGCAGGCCGTATAGAGAGGTGTACGGCCGTATATTTCTGACAATGGGGCAATCAACAGTGGCCCGAAACTGTAGCCAAGCAGGTAGACAGACACAACGAAGGAAGCCAAGTAGATATTATCCGACTTGAAATCCCTCATGACCTGCGGGACACCAGGAGCGAACATGGACGAGCCCAGCGGCCTAGACGAATGGGAGAATTAGCCTGTTAAGCGCATAGATATACATGGAGTCGCGAGGACATACGTCAAAAGCGTGATTATAGAAATACAGCCCGTGATGATCAGCTTCCGCTTGAGTGTCCAATTCATCGGATTTTGAGCGTCATCCGGTCCATCCCAGTCAACCAGATTTGGATCGCGAGGCTCTGCGTTGGTTGTCTTAGCTGCCTGTTCGGGCTTTTCCGATGGCGTCGAGCCACTTTCGAGATCGCGCGTGTCGTGTCGCACTTCTTTCTCTGCCACCGAATCGCTCGTTCCATCTGCGTGGACTGAATCGGGGCTCTTGCCACCCGCTACATCTAATTGTGTTGGTGAGCTGTGGGTCCGATCTGGATGGTGTAGGGGAGAAATACCGCTGGGCGCCATGCCACGCGTAGGAGCTAAATGCGGGGGGAAGGAAGGGCCTCTTTTCAATGCACGCAGCCGATGCGGGTGAGAGAAGACAGAGGATGGCCTTATAACGTTGAAGGGAAGCTTGATTCAGCAGGGCGGATGGTTAAGATGGAATTAATTACAGGCTCAGCTAATATATATGCATCGATTATTAGAGACTTTTAGCTCGTTTCCCCCCAATAGGTTGCAGTCTGCTCGTCGCAACAGGGCTTCTGAACACACTCGCTTAATGCAGTTTGTGCAGGCTTGTGCAGGCCACACAGGGGCCATAGTACTCTGTACTCGCATAATGTCAGCACAAAGCCCAGTTGTGCATCGCCTGTCTCCTTTTTTCGTCAGGGATAACGCGAATAAGGAGTAATAAAAAGTAATGCGCAGCCTTATGCCATGCCAGGCGCTACGCTCATTGGCCTGTCGGTTGTATTCTCCGCTTTCCCCGCGCAATTTTTGGTAGACTGACCAATGAGCTGCTGGCTGGTACGGGATATACGAGACCCACTCGGTGCTTTCCTCATTGGGAAGGAATCAACACGCACATTTTATGCAACCAGTGGTATGCTCTGAACCATCAGTACTCATGTACAATAATCTGTATCTGATGGTCCATTGAAGTTGGGACATATATTTGAGATACTGGTCTATACGTAAATTGACGCAACGATCTCTGGATAGGAAATAGCTCTAATTTCAAACTTATATAGCAAATAATTCAAAAGCTACTCAGCAAATGCACTAAATCGACTCATTACTCTTTCAGCCTCAATAATCTCCCGCGCCAACACCTCCCTATGCCTCTCGCTACGGATCCGAATCACACACTCAAACGGCCTTGGGCGTATGTTGAACCCTTCCGTATAAGCAAAAGTGTCATACCTCCTCGTTGACCCATCTGCTTCCGTGTACGGCAAGATGTCGAATGCCCACAACATCTTCGCCACAGCTATAAACAGCGAATTACGAGCCAGTCCCGCTCCCGGGCATATTCGTCGCCCCCATCCAAACGAGCTGTGACCATCTTTGGACGGGTGTGGCTCGCCTTTTTCCTGTGGGGTTGACTCAACATAACTCTTTGCCAAATATCCTAATGAACGAGGCGGCACTGTATCTGGCAAGAAGCGAAGAGGGTTGAAATGGTGCGGGTTTGGGTAATAGCGCGGGTTGAGGTTGATGGCCCATGAGTTAGACAGAATGTTTGTTCCCTTGGGGATGTAGTATCCGCGGTACGTGTCTGACTCAGAGTTTGCATGTGGTGTACCCCCAAGGACGGCGACTGGGCGGATACGGAGAATCTCATTGCACAGAGCAACGATATATGGTAGCGATTTTTCATCGTCAAAAGTCGGAAATCGATCCGTACCAATAACTTCATCCAACTCAGCGTGTGCTGCTTGGAGAGTAACCGGATTCGTGACCAGCATCAAAATTCCACTGCACAGTGTGCTTGCCGTTGTGTCGCTCCCAGCCCCAAACAACGATGCGGGAATAAATGAAAAGTCCCTTTCACTAAGCAGGGAAAAGGAGGCAGGATCCTCATCACGGGCTTTGAGAAGAAGTTTTGTCAATGAGTCTGGCAGATCTTTCTTCGTTGCCATGTCATTCTGTACTTCACGGACTAGCGACATGTTGGCCTTGGCTTCAACGCGCCCTTTGGCCTGAATAGCTCGCTTCCACGGAGCAAAAATGTTTGGCACGTATTTTAAAACCGGTATGCTTTCAGCCAGGTACCGCCCAGGCACATTAAGCGAGGCCGAATATTGCATAAAGTCTAACCGCTGGCGAATAATATGTGCATTCATCGAGTCGATTCGATGACCATACGAGATACTAAATACCACACTGGCCGTAAACCGATCCATAATTCCTTCAAACGCGTCTGGACGAGACAGCAGCTGATGGCACAGCCTCGTTGCCTCGGCTTCCTGAACGGGCTTGTACACGCGCAACGCAGACGGGTTCAGTGCTTGATGCAACAACTTGCGTCGAATTTGCCATTCCCTGCCATACGGCTGCACGAGGATGCTCGCGTTTTCCCAGTATAGCTCGCCCATGACAACGAACCGCGGCCGAGAACTGTATTTGTTGCTTCGCTTCTCGAGCAGATCGACAGCAACATTGGGGTCGGAGACGATTACTGTCGGTCGTCTGCCAATCCAGAGTGTGAATATTGGCCCGTATATTCTCGACCATTTTTCGAATTGGATCCATGGTGACGATGTCGGGATCAGATGTTTGTTGCCGATGAAAGGGAGCGGTCGCGGCCCTGGCGGCATGCGCAGAGAGAGAATCCAGTCATGGACGATGATTCCAAGTAATATTGTCGCAGCAGTGGCTGGAATTATGTACCAAGACTGAACAATGGCGCTGAAACCGGACAATACAAGCGCTGACATTATGGATATCACTCTGGAAAACCAGAAGAGCGACAGTGTCGATGCCGATTTTCAGGTTGCGATCATAGTCCAGGATTTAAAATGTGACCAGCGAACAGTCAGGGTCATTTTCCCCAGATTCACAATCAGCGTCCCCACAACTATGTACGTTTGGACTGGGGGGTAAAAATGGGGGAACGATGGAGAACGCCCCGGTCCGAACCCCGTGGGGGATTGCCGATCGCTGTCCTTCTCCCCGCAGATATTAGCACCATAGAGAGTGTGTGAAAGAGAGCCAACCGACATTGTTACAATATTCTTAGTAATGACTACGTGCAGATGAAGGTTACCCCGCGGTGATACCATGGCAGGCCTTAGATAAGCCAAGATGACCTATGACCTTATCAATATATTAACAAAAAGTCTAAAACCAGTCCCAGATCCATGGACGACGTTCACTCCTATACTTAATTTCAACAATGTCTGGGTTTTCTCGCAAGCCATCAACAGGAATCAAGGTGCTCATCGTGGGTGCTGGCTTTGCCGGCCTCACGGCCGCGATTGAATGCCATCGCAAAGGCCACGATGTCCAGGTCCTCGAAGCCTTCCCGACGCTCAAGATCCTCGGCGACATCATCTCCTTTGGTCCCAACAGCGGACGCATTTTCCAGAAGTGGGAAGGAGTTGAAGATGCTATGGATCCAATTTGTCACAAGAGCGACGGTATCAATTTTGTGACGTACCAGGGTGAATATCTTTTCACGCAATACTGGCATGACGAGGAGTCGTTTGGGAAGAAATTCAACGGCCATCGGGGCGAAATCCATGAGATTGTCTTTAATCACGCGCTAGCCCGCGGAATTGATATTCGATTGGGCCACCGCGTAGTGGATTACTTCGAGACAGAGGGCGAAGCTGGTGTGGTGGCGAGGAAAGTTGATAACACCAATCAAGAAGAGCAAAGGTTCACGGCGGATGTGGTCTTTGCAGCCGAAGGAGTTCGTTCGGGAGGTCGAAAAATTGTGTTGGGATACGAGGACAAGCCTAGATCGTCAGGTTACGCGATTTTCAGATCCTGGTTTGATTCTTCAAAACTGACATCGCCTCGTACCGATCATTTGTGGAAGAATGGAGACTCGCATTACGCATGGGTTGGGCCAGATGTTCACTTTCTCGCTGCCTCGCTTAAGAATGGAAAGGACTTTAGCTGGGTATGTACACACAAGGTCAGTGAGCTTTGCTCCCTATCTATTTATGGTAGTATAGTACAAAAGAATCCACATCTGATTTCGAGCAGGACGAAGCCGATATTGAGGAATCCTGGTCCACACCCGGCAAGATAGAAGACTGTCTCAAGGTAGTCGAAGGTTGGGATCCGGTGGTGCAAGAGATTGTCAAAGCCACGCCCCCTGACTACCTCGTCGACTGGAAACTAATCTACCGCGATCCCCTGCCCACCTGGATCAGTCCCAAACGACGCATTGCTTTAATCGGCGACGCCGCACACCCATTCCTACCGACATCTATCCAAGGCGCATCCCAATCCATGGAAGATGGAACCACACTCGCAGTCTGTCTAGAGAAATGCGGCAGCCGGTCAAACGTGACCGAGGCTCTACGCGCGTACGAGAGGATCCGGTACGACCGCGTCTTGAAGGCGCAGAAGACGGGCGAGACCACTCGGGACAAATGGCACAAGGCAGATTTTGACAAGGTGAAGGAAAATCCAGAGGTGCTAAAGCTACAGCGAGAGGCTTGGTTGTTAGATTTTGACTCGGAGCAGCATGCGTACGAAGTATACGACGCTGTTGCAGCCGAATTACGAAAAGAGAAGTAAATAACGACATTGTAGATCAACTACGAGTATAGTACTATACACCCGTTTTAATAAGCAATAAACTCCCCATGTAGACTCATACTAAACAAAAGACGGTGACTGAGAATCAGTAGTTTCTCCCCGGGAAAACCAGTATTGCGGGGCCCTACGCCGGAGCTCCCCCTGCTGCATTTCTAACCGTCTGCCCCTTGTCTCGAGCCTTTCCGCATGGATTTATTATTAATGCCCCATGGGGTTTCTAATTGACGCGTTATTTAACGGTGCTACTTCCTTACGCCCGTTCTCACGTCAAAACCTCGTTTGTGACAAGTGAGTGGTGAAGTGGAGCAACCCCAGGAAGTACGCATTTCCTTAGCTACACGTGCGTCAGCAATTAGCGATTTTGCCTTCATTCCGCCTCCTCTCTTCATTTTTCGAGACATTCTAGTCATCTCTGAACATCATCAGGACTATAGCCAGTGCACGAGGAGGTACGTCGTCCATCATGCCGTTTGGAATTTTAGAATGCAAGAAGATGGAGCTCGTGCCGGGGACGGGTAAGTCGACTACAACTAGCAGATTATAGTTATCAGTTGCTCACAATACAAACCAGCAATCATGGGCGACAAGGAGTCCACTGAACCTCCCCCGGAATACGCCCACATCCCTCTTGACCAGTTGAAACACGGCCGAGGCAAGTTCTCGCACATCATTCTCGTGCCACAGCCATCCAACTCACCGAATGATCCGCTGAACGTGAGTACGAGTAAACAGGACCCGCTTCACCACGTGCTAAAATTCCTTTTCCAGTGGCCGCAATGGCAAAAAGAACTCATCCTCCTCATCATCGGCCTCTCAGCCGCCGTTGTCGGCGCGTTCGGTCCCATGCTGTCTCCAGGCTTCGTCCAAATCTCCGCCGAGCTGAATATCAGCGTCAACACGCTATCCCAGGCCACGGCCTGGCTCACAATGACCCTGGGTCTATGTGTGTTTCTTATCAACCCGCTCGCCAAGCTCTACGGCAAGCGGCCGATCTACATCTTCGCCAGTGTGATCATGTTCGTCACGAGTATCTGGGCTGCTGCGTCCAAGTCGTATGATTCTTTCCTGGCGGCTCGAATCGTGTCGGCCCTGGGAATGGCTCCGTATGAGATTCTGGTTCTTGCCACGATCAAGGACCTCTACTTTGTGCACGAGCGTGGGACGAGAATCGCTGTGTGGAATTTGTTCCTCATGTGCGGTATTGCCGGCGGTTCATTGGTTTCTGGGTACATTATCCAGAATCTTGGCTTTCGATGGACGTTTTGGGTTTGCGCGATCCTGTTCGGCATCTTGCTTGTGGGGATAGCCTTGTTTGTTCCCGAGTCGACGTTTCTCCGTCAGTCGTTTTTTGCAGACCTCGCCGGTGCCTCTACCGACGAGAAGACCGATGACCTAGATGAGCATGTTGAAGACAGAGACGCCTCTCTTGAAATCCAGAATACTTCTACCACGACGAATAACCAGGATATGAAACGGTCATACCTCTCCAGCCTGCGCATCTTCACCGGCCACTATTCTACCGCCTCGCCGTTCAAAATCTTCGCGCGCCCGTTCATCCTCTTCTTCTACCCAGCCGTCTTCTGGGGCTTCCTCCTCTACGGCACAGCCCTAACCTGGATCGTCGTCTTCTCCGTCGTCAACGGCGTGATCTTCGTCGCCCCTCCATACAACTTCTCCATCTCCGAAACAGGCCTGATCAGCCTAAGTCCCTTCATCCTGACTCTAATCGGCGAAGTGGTCTCCGGCCCCATGAACGACTGGATCTGCATCTGGCTAACCAACCGAAACCGGGGTATCTACGAGCCCGAATTCCGGCTTCCGCTGATCATCATCGTCGCCATCTTGGGCACCGCGGGGTTCTTTGGTTTCGGTGCCACAGTGCATTTTGCGACGCACTGGTCTGGACCGGTTCTCACGTTTGGGCTGGCCAATATGTCCATGGCGTTTGCGTCGACGAGTGTGTTTGGGTATGTGATTGACTGCTATCCGCAGCTGAGTGAGGAGGTGTTTGTCTCGGTAAATGCGCGGAATTTGCTTACCTTTGGGTTTACGTACTTTGTCAATAATTGGCTGGAGCAGGATGGCGCGTTGGTCATGTTTAGTGTGCTGGGTGGGTTGTTTCTTTTTGTCTGCTTCTTGACGCTGCCTATGTGGGTGTTTGGGAAGAGGATTAGGAGTCGTATCGGCAGAACCCAGTGGCTTCAGGAGTTTATGAAGGATGAGGATTGAACAGTGTTTTGAAGACGTCGTATGTAATAAATTCCAAGGTTTGATTCAAAAATGAGGTATCTATCAATCAAACTGTACTTGAAGTATTAGAATCTCCAGTTGTCAAAAATCGAGTTTCCTTCCTTCATGACCCGTCGAAGTAGTATAATCTCCCTGTCAGTCTTTGGTCGACTGCTCCTTTCCATCAGCTGTAAGCCCTTTAGCACATATACAAATGTGGTCTGTTTTCTTAACAGCACATGACGAAACGCTGCCGCGCAGAGATGCCGAATCTGGAGGGAGGAGACGCCACGGTTAGACGTTCGTTTCGATATCGTTTCGGTGGAAGAAGGCACTCGTCGTCGCTTCGAGTGAATGAAACTCGTAGCGAATTCAGCAAGATCTTGCACTGTGTGGAGAACGAGACCTGGCGAGGGGCGTGATTGCGGTCTCAAAGTCTTATAGTATCGATACATTTTAATAGCAGTCTCGATAAAATTAGTGTAAATCCCCAACAGCACCGTCTTGGAATTGTTATGCTCAGTGTCGAGGAACATAGTATGCGTTTGTAGTCGGAACGAGGCCAGCACCTTTCGATGGAATGCTTGCCCTGGAACTCGGCTCGACTCGGTCGTGAGGCTGTCAGCGACATTCGCCTGGCCGCGACCATGGTCTCGGTCCTTGCGCAGTTCTAATGTGTGCGTGTCAATGAGATTACCACAGTAAGGGAAAAGCGTCGATCCGAGTAAACGAGGCACCTTAGTCCCATTTACAGTGGCCTCAAAGTTGACGAGACTCTTGCTCGCATTGACTGTGATGCCGTACGCTGGCTGGCCGCTCATCATCACCTGTAAAAACTGCTTTGCAAGGGCTGCATCTGTCGTCACGAGGAGAAAGTCATCAATCAGTCGCAGCAACAATGCTCGTTCGCAATTCAAGAACCCCAAAACATCCCTCTCAAGCTCGCCGTAAAAAAAGTTACACAACAGACTCGACAGCACAGAACCCTGCGGGATGCCGTTCTTTTGGCGAAAGTACTTCTTTCCGATTTTCACAAGATTTTTCCTGACATGCTCGTCCAAAAGGTCGAGCAATGCGTCCACTTGATGATTCTTAGCGGCAGCGGTGTCGACTTGAACCGTGTTCCTTTTCGTGCTCTTGGCACTGATGGGTTGGATACTATGTATCTCGCTGAGGCCAATTGCTTTGCTCGTAAATTTGCGAATCGGCTTAGCGTTTCGAAACTTATCCTCTGACGACAAATTGTTTCGTTGTGCATCACCTGGTCTGATTTCCACATGCTTTGTAACGTGATAAACACGCTGTGACACGATGTTCTCAATCATCGAGACCAATCGACGCTGAGGAATAGTGTCAAAGCATGACTGGATATCCAACTTTACAAAATAAAAACTTCCTTGCATTTGTGCATCCGTTAGGCTCTCTTTAAAGCTTTTCAGGCGTGGGTACATATCGCCCACGGAGAACATAGATGAGCCAAGCAAATGCGGGTTTTTCTTCTTTTCATAATCGAGTATGTTGAAAACTGGTGTCAGCGTCGAGTTAATGCTGGGTCCTAAGAAAGAGTAATTTCCCACTCGCGTCGTCAGCCGCCTTCGTAGGTTGATGATTGGACGCGTTCCGGTAGATTTTGGCAGCAGTCTCACCGCGCTCGCTGGGAGCTTTTTTCGTCCAAGGATACGCAAGGCTTTGTCACGTTTAATCTCATCAAACATTGAAGATTTCATATCTGCCAAGGGCTTTTCGATCATATGCCGCCATACATCATGTCGAAAATAGAATAACTTGTTTCTGTGGACTTGAGACTCGGTCACGTAAAAGTTGGAGCGGATGAGTGGGATCAGCAGTGAGTCAAATATG
Source organism: Talaromyces islandicus (assembly GCA_000985935.1). NCBI lineage: Eukaryota > Fungi > Ascomycota > Eurotiomycetes > Eurotiales > Trichocomaceae > Talaromyces > Talaromyces islandicus. The sequence continues at coordinate 679,097 of CVMT01000009.1, read as the reverse complement.
TAATAGACCAGCTCATGTAGGATCTCGGTTCGTTTGCGAATATCAGAAAGAGACACTCTATCACCATTTGCACATTGGCGGTTTGGAGGCTCAAGCCAATTAAGAGAAGTAACCTGTTCAGTTAGCAAAGGGCACGTCCAGCACAATGGTCACATACTTTTATGCCTTTGCAAACTTCATGCAATGTGAAACTTTCAAACCGACTCAGACGGATGAATCGGTCAATTTGCTTCATTAGACTTTGTTGGTTTGCCATTCCTTCGTTTCCAAGGCCAAAGAACTCTCTCGGAACCAACTTTTGAAGAACTGCGCGACAAAATGCGGAAACTGAGGATACAGGTGTCGCATAATCCGTTAAGCAAGGTTTCTGTGTCGGTACGTGTTTAGCAGAGGAGACTGGGCTGGATGAATCCCCATCGACACGGGATCCCTGCGACGGTCCTGATTTTGTCGAAGCCGGCAGTGACACCTGGGTAGCAATCTGCTGTGATGTTTTCAGAGCCGACGCTGCTGGCAGCGAACTGAACTTAGCGGGTCCTATTTCCTACGGCTGTGAGAGGGGGACTTTGTGAAATACAACACAGAGGACATACCTCAACAGGGCAATAATGCCTCAATAACTCCGTAAAAGAACAACCATGGTTACGTTTCTGCAGCTTCTTGACCAGCTGAAAAGGAGCCCCACGAAGACGCTTTGGCACCTTTACCATTTGCTGTGGATGCTTTCCCTTTTCTAGTTCTTCTGAACGAGCAATCTCGTCTTCGCGCAACGTGTAGTCTTTAAAAGGCTGGACCGTCTGACGGTTATCAACTTGCGATGTAAACACATTATGCAAACCAAACTGCCGAGGAAACATGTACTTCATTACATGAGTAGTGTGGATTGGGTCGTCCGCATTTGGAAAGCGATTCAGTACGTCTAGCCCAAGAGTTAGAGAGTAAGTCAAAAGTGGGTGGCTGACTTACGGATGTGCCTCAGGCCGAAACGGATGCCCCCTCTTGCATTGAGTGCTGGGCGAGCGTACAACATTCGTCGTCGGACAAAAACGATGCTGTTTGGTTTATGCAGGGTTTCGGCGGCGCTTTTAGAATTGGAAATGCCTTTGGACTCCGTGTCACCGGAAATTTTAGCATCAGTGTTGATCCCCGCTTTTACTTTTACTTCATCTAGCGGCTCTAATTCTGACAGGTAAACTCCTAATGAAACGGTTCAGCTTGGAAAGGCAGCATATATCTCCATAACATACCGCTAATTTGATGAAAGGCCGATTTACCCTCATCTACACAGCAGAATATGCCGCAGTCGAGCAACAACCCGATCATAATGTCGTCTCCATTGACTCCAAGTAGGCCGAGAAGGTCAGTCCAGGGAGCCTTCTTGAGCGCAGCTACATGATGGTTAGGGAACTGTGGCACCAGGCCGGGGACGTTGAAGTCCATGGGACCTATGCCGTAGTCCAAGATCTGCTTCCGCGTAACACGCTGAAAGCCGTTGGCTAAGACATGCCGGGGCTTGCGATCCGGCCCCGTCGTGCGATTGAAGATGGTTGCAATAGCAAAGTCAACTACCTGTGCAAGGTCGGTTAGATTGCCATGTGCAGAAGGAGGTCCACACTACACGTAGCTCGACTAATATCTTACCTCGGCCTGGGGACTGCATGGCCCGGTGTCAGTGCAGAGCAAAGACCGTTCTTCTGACTGCGTAAAGGCAGCAAAGTCTCTCTGGCGTGCTTCCACCACAGCAGCAGAGGCAGCATTTTTAAAGGCCCCAATCAGCGTTTGGTCCAGCAGAGCAGCTAGGTCCTTGTCACTCTCATTGCTGTCGCCGTTGGCCGCTCTCTCAACATCCTTGTCACGCGGCTTGCCTAGAGAAGCAATGCGACGTCGTCGTGCTTTGGAGTTGGATGGTAGTTCCTCGAGTAGATATTCCCTTAGGCTCACTACTCGCGGGTAGTACCGTGATAGAACAGGATGGCTCTGTGTCGAGCGGCGTGAGCCTCCATCGTGCTTGCGGCGTTTGGGGATGAGTGCATCGGCAGTCGTCGACTTGGCTGGGCGCTTCCTCTTTTTCCCCATCATGCCATTATGTGCTCATGTTTGCGGCACACGTTTCATCGAAAATGGAAGCTGAGGAATTGCTAAAGCGTTGAATCGTGTGGCGTTGAGATAATGATAACAATTCAACATGCAACATGCAGCGTTGACGGGTGTGGGGCAGGAGCAACCGACGCGTCCGGCCTGTGAGACGCGTTTAGTGCAGTCGCTTTCAGCCATGACGTCGACGGTCGAGCACAGCATTGAACGGTCCTCTAGGAGTCTAAAGCGAGCAGCGGACGCACTCTTGTCTAATTTCAGGTATTTGTAGTCTATTGTCTGGTTTTGTTACTGCAGTCCACCTAAGCGGAAATGTTTTCCAGGCTATGCTGAATTCGAGATTTCTATTGCGCTTCGCGGCGAATAGCAGTAGATCGCAGTCGAATGGTGGAAGTGATCAGGCTGCTTATCAATCCCAGCATGACGGCTTGCTCCTCCGCTGGAAATAGCGGTTCCGATCGTGACAGCAGGGCTGTGGCGCAAGGAAAAAAGGAGGTGTTGGCCGGTTCATGACTACCCGGTCGTATACATCGTGGAACGATTTCCCGATACGGCCATTACATCCCAGTGGTACTACCACTTTACATGGTACGTACATACTGCTGGTACCTGCGTCATGCCGTTTGCCACGCTAAACAGGAATGTGTCATGTCATGTCCAAATAGTTTTACTTGTTCATTAGCATTTAGAAAGACAACGCAAGCGAGACTGGGTAGTTACAAGATTGCATGCACCGATAAGGTCCGTCATCCTGTGCAATGTGGAGCCGGCCACTACTAATGCATGCACTCGATTATGGCATATAATTAGACGTATCTGAGATCGACGTGCTCTCAAGCTTTTTCAAGGTTGGTCTGAAAGCCGAAAGCTTGAGGCAAATTCTGTTGTGACTGGTAACATGTAGTGCGGCCAATCGATCCGTGCGATGAACACGCCACTATATGTGTATCCCAGGTACCAGTCCAAAGTATAAAATCCATTGTATCGAATCACCAATGATCAATTGCGCATCGGTTGGTTTATGGCTGACGCAGCTGTACCTTGCAGGACTGCAGCCATTGCCGGCTGACCATACTTTGACATTGATATATATTACACAGGTATTTATGTGTTCGAGTGGCGCTGTTGAGAAAAAAAAAACAATAAAAATGTTTTCTGAATACTACTTGAGTTGGACGTTGGAAAATAAGTTTAATCTCTATAAATTGTACTACCCGGAGGTAATTTTTATCAATATAGCGACGATTGTCTAGTGCTAACATTGAACAAATTTCGTTGGGGTTGCGGCCCTTCAGTGTTGTCAGCATCGCAGGTGTGGTTAAACAAAGGGGTGCGTGCACAGAGATCGATGCACAGACACAACCCTAGTCCTGCATTGATAGTTTGTGCTGCCGATTTTCTTGAAAATCATATCGACAAAACCATACATGTACACATATATGTCCAGATTATTGATAGGTGATAAATTCCATGCACTTGTCGGTGAAGACGACTGCACCCGTATGGAGCGACTCCACTTTGGCCTTCAGTGCATGTATGATTCAAGTCGTGCGCCAAAGACCGCCTTTTTATCCCGTCCCCTCTTCAAAGGCCGTGTTGAACCCGCCTGTAAATGCCTGCCCCTGACAGTTAGCGACCTGACACAGCAACGCTGTGGCCAGCGTAAGAATAATAATAAGATTTTGATACGTGGTATGCATTGCAGAGACAACATCCCAGAAACCAACACGGGAAAAGGCTAGGATCTGGGGCTAGCAATGGGCCAATGTAACAGGGAGCATGCCAGCTGACTGCTTGGCCCTTGGGGTGTTGCTACTCATGTAGTATCACTACGTATTATTATTATTACTGTTGTTGTTGCTGAAGCTTCATCTCCCGTGGTAAACTGGCTGTTTCAGCATGGCCATCCGCGTCGCAGACAGAGAACGGCCAATTTAACAGGGTTTTATGGAGTGGGCCGGAGTGGGCCGCGGTGGGGCCGGGGAAAGGCCTGGATCGATCAATGGACGGGCGTCGGGGCCTGAGGCAGCCGTTTGCGGCAGTCGAGGCACACAAAGGCAGTCAGGCACCCGCGCCTGCCTCCACTGCCCGGAATAAACACCTCGGCTTCCACTACCACCACAGGCCATCCATCATCCATCATCATCACCTTCACCTACGCCTTCGTCGTCGTCATTTTCACCGCCACCCCGTCCTAGTTCTCCTCGCTCGTTTACTCTCTTCACCGCCTGCTGTTTGAGCTTCCATTGCGACGACGGCAGTACCTCGCTGATGAACTAACTAGTAGATGACGCTAATGCACCGCTGCCGGCTTCCCATAGGACCACGCCTGCCAACGCAGCTTTGACACCGGGATCTGTCTCATCGTCTGCTGTCTGCGTGCACCCGAGCCCGTCCTGGTTATTCGCTGTCCAAGATTGCCCAAGATCATCCAATATTCTTCTGCAGTCATCCCAGTTGTGAGGTTGGTATGTACTAACTAGCTCACCTTGTCGTCTGTCGCTCGTTTCTCCAGTGCACGGCGCTTCTCCCCTTTGTCGAACGGCTATCCGTACTTCCGCCTCGACAAAGAGCTAGCCAACCTTGCCCAGGACACAAAGCCCGCTGGTGGCTGCAAGTTGCCCACCACCCAGTGTTAGCGAAACAGCCTCCCAATTACGTCAAACAGTCAAACAAACGCCCCAAAGACCCGTTTGAGTTGTTGGACAGTGGACACTGGAGAGAGAGAGAGAGGAAAAAAAAAAAAAAAAAAAGAAAAAGGTGCGCCTTTCCATCTGCAGTTAATCCACTGCCCATTCAGGACGCCTTCCTCTAACGGGCAGTCGTCGTTAGTGGTTACACCTGCAGAGCCACCATTATTATTACGCCGCCTACTCTCGACAACGCCAGACATAGTCCCCCCCCAGTCAATTGCTTCTGTCGGTCCCTCACCAGTCATAATCGGCGCACCTCCCGACCCCTGCAAATAAAAATAATTACCAGATCATCGCACATCCAACCGCTCCGACGGCTAATTGCCGCCAAAGTGGGTATTTTTTCAGAGACACCTGTGGCAACTCAAGGGCTGCTGGTGAGCTTCGATATGCCGGTAAACAGAGGCACCACCGACATGTCCGACCTGTAGCTAGCCTAGTCCCAGTCCTGCGACGCCATACCCGCCCGATTTCTTTTGCTCCCCAAGGGGTGTTGTTGGCCGTTTGCTTGCCTTGTGGACAACGCATCGACTGCCCAACCTCGTCCGGTCCTGGTGGAACCTCGCGATCGCACGGTCATCTGAGTCCGCCCGCCGGGACCGTCGTGCAAGATGCCTGACGGAAACGATGAACATGATGCCGCCCTCCCCTCTGTTCAACCACATGTCCACGTCCACAGACCGCTCCAACAGTCATCCTCTCGTCTACCTCTCGATCGCACCGAGCCGCTGACTTGTTCATCTCCGCCCGCCTCCTTCCTGCCTGCAACCACATACGACCCCCAATCCTCTGACTCGCAACCTCAACCACAGCATTTCTCGCCCAATGCCGTTGCCGACGATACTCGTTTCAAACAATCCCCGTCGCCCGATCCGAGTGAATTCTATCGTCCGTACGTGATTGAGGATGCGCAAAAGAGTGCTGGCTTAGGTAGAGCGCTGCCATCCGATATCAACGAGGGAATGACTTCGATTACATCCGCCCCCCGCAATCTTCCAGTCACTTCGAAACATCTCGATCCGCCTTTGTACAATCAGAGCTCGACCGCTCGTTCATATCAAATTCGCACCGTCTCCGGCTCTAGTATATCGTCGGGGGACAGTCTACCTCGCCAACCAACGAGTTTTCGCAATCGACAGGCCTCCTTCAAGGATTTGATCAATCGCTTCAACCAAAACGTTGATCAAGTTCCTCCCATTCCGGCTCGATCTTCTTCCCGTGTGTCGTCCCGGCCCCCTAGCCCATCTCCGAACCCTAGTCGTATTTCTCGTCGGGATACTTCTTTTCAATACCAACGTACCGAGGAACCGTTGTCGAGCCCGACACAGGACATCAGACACAAGAAACTTCCTCTTTATCCTCCTGCAACTCTTCCTACCGAAGCTTCCGTTAGCGAAGGGGGTGAATCGCGGCGGCCGCTCTTCGGAGAGCTCTTGCCGATTGACACCGGGACGCATACTGCCGGATATGGGATCGCATCTCATCACCCTCGACGCAGAGGTTCTGACAGCAGTATCCCTAGTCCAAACCCGCTTTTAATCGACCGACGCGCCGCTCTCGATCCTACCATTTCCCCGTCGTCTCCCACCGCGTGGTACCTGGGCTCTTCGCCATCTTTGGGAGAGGTTGCCATCTCACAATCCAACTCTGATACTCGCCAGCATCGCCGTTCGAGGAGTGACTCTTCGTGGAATAATTCAAACTTTACCGCTCCAGACCCCTTGACAGATCACCAGATGGCGGTCGCTTCATTTCGGGCCGCGGTTAACGCAACCAGCCCCGTCAATAATCCACATTCCAAGTCTCGCATTCCTATAGCTTCCCGACGCACGAGTCATGCTTCCGAATCGGGTAGCAGTTCGTCCTCGTCCACGAGGCCGAGTTCAGCCATGGGCGTTCATACCTCTCCGAGTCATGTACCCCTTGCTCCTAAGGGAAGCAGCCGTCTTCCGAAGCCCTTCACGATATCAGTACCCGAGATAACAAGTCCTGATAGAAAAACTCGAGCTCCCTCCGGCATCAAGTCTCCCAATCGCAGAGATATCGCCCACAGCCATGGAAGTCCCAGCCAAATTCGTGAGAAGGGATCCCTCAAAGTATATGTCTCCGCACCTCCTCCCATGACATCCCCTCCGCTTCGCAGTTCTCGACCACGGAAACAGGTGTCAACTGCCAGCACTGCAGCCTCCCGTGCCAAAGTCGTTGATCGGGTCTCCCGTTTCCAATCATCTCCAGGTGAAGCCGGCAATGAGACAAGGAATCCCCGGACAAGGACACGGAAACTGCCTGAATTAGGCAACGTTGATTTTGCTGCTCGGCGGCAGAGAATTCAGCAAGCTTTCAACAGATCAGTTGAGGAAAGTGTTAAAAAGGAAGAGGAAGCCGCCGAACGTCGACGGGTTGCGCGATACAGAAGGGATGAAGAGGTGCGATCTATGCTCATCCGCGAGGGTGAGCTCCGCAAGATGGCTTCTATGGAATCTCCGTTAACCCCTGTTCAACCGCCGCCAAATGACCCTTTTCGCCAAACAAATCCAAATGAAGAAAATAGAGGCAGCTCTCCTCTGGCTTCTGAACCTACACCTTCACTTACCCCGAGCTTGACCATTGACACCAGCGGTGGATCTTTCCACCATCAACATGAACCTATACGAGAGAGTTCTCACCTCGATTTAGATGATTCTCCTACTCTGGGAATAACGACTACCCCAAATGCAAATCCACCAGATGCAAATGCCCCATCATCTGATCACTGTACATCTGATGCTCCTCCGTGTTCAGCGATCACAGCCGCCACCAATGGTAGTGACACGACAAATTTCGACCCGGAACCTCAAACACATCTGGACCAGCAAGAGTCGCATCGGAATATCCTCAATCGTATCATGCAACTTCGTGAGTCGAGTTCCAGCAGCGAATGCGACGAAGACGAAGACGAAGACGATGATGATGAGCCCTGCGATAATGATGAGCAAGAATCTATCCAGATCATGCTTGATCCAAACCGCGGCACATTTTTCTTTGATAGACTAGATACTGGGGACAGCAATGATACGGAAGATAGCAAAATTGACGATGAAACTGACGCCGCAAGTCATGATGAGCAAGCTAACCGCTGGAGTATGGCGTCATGGGCTTCCTCGACCAGAGATCAGCAATCGATATCAGAATTACAAGGGGATACAGCCCCTCAAGATGAGGCTAGTATTGATCCGGCAGATGCTACAACCCAGCCGATGCCCGGCTGGAATGAGTCGGTGGGTGTATCGTATAGTCAAACGTCAAGCGACTTTCTCCATAACAAGGACATTGGTCCTGTGACTCATAGGCGACAACAGTCACACCCAGATAATCTTATCCGGCTGGGACGCTGGGATTCTAAGCGTGTGACGCAGCTTTACTTGCAAGAGCTTGTACGAGGACGGTTTCGCCAGCCCCTTGATCGCCCTTGGGAAGTCCTGCTGCCAGAGGACGTGGCTGAGGCCCAATCCAAAACAAACAGTTTAACGGATGAGCCGGTAGTGGTTCCTCGCGTCCGAGATTTGTCTTCCCGAGACCAAATTCCACATCGTGCTAGTTTGAGTTTGAGGGATGATTGGGAAAGTGCATCTCCATCAATTGCAGACTGGATGCAGGTAGCTGCTGGAGACGAAGCACCAGCTGCACCACCGAGAAGCGAACCCGACCACAATGTTCCTGAGGACAATGTGAAGATGAAAGATTCATTGCATACGCACTCCCAAAACACGCAGCCGAATGTCAATGGCTCTTTGGATGGTTTAGGCTTTGCCATTGACGGTCAGTCTCCTGCCGACGACATCGCAGCTGTTCCCCCACCGCAACCTAACCATAGCCCGCCTCCAGTTCCCGCCGACTCAGGACATCTTGGTGCCTCTGATCCACCGGTTGCTGTGCCACGGACAGTATCGCCAAGTGTCCACGCAAGCCAGCCGTCTTCTGGCATGCCTACAACTACTCTCTTCCCTTCGGTAGAAGAACCGCTACTCCGACACAGCGAAGACTCGTATTTGACACAATCTGGATTCACTCCCTCGCCACCAACCTTGGCGTCATCTGCAACGTCCCAACATCAGAATTCTTCTTCGCAATTGGTTTCAGACGTCCCGCAAAGTGGTTCGCCTACACCGGAACAAAAGCAACTCAAACAGCGCCGCAATGTAATCAAGGAGCTTGTTGACACCGAATACACGTACGGCCGCGATATGAAAGTAGTGGATGATATCTATAGAGGCACATCAAGCTCATGCTTGGATCTTTCAGTCGAAGACGTGCGGAACCTGTTTGCCAATTCCGATCAGATCGTTCAATTTTCGATGAACTTCCAAGATGCATTGAAACAGGCTGCCAAGAGTGTGTACGTCATGCCAAAATCTCAACGATGGAGCAGCAAACGAGGCACTCGCAGTACCCGGGGTGGCTCGCCTACCGAGTCTCAAAACTCTGTAGCAGATTCAACCAGTGCTGAGCAAGATGAACGCACTTTTATCGGACACGCCTTTATGGAACATATGGCTCAGATGGAGAAAGTGTACACGGATTATCTAAAGAACCATGACGTGGCCAATAAAACGCTGCAAACTTTACAGCGGAATCCAAAGGTCGAAATTTGGTTGAAAGAATGTCGGGATTGGGCAATGGATCTTACAGAGGCTTGGAACCTAGATGCATTGCTTGTTAAACCGGTGCAGCGTCTTGTCAAGTACCCTCTGCTGCTAACGCAACTTATCAATTCGACCCCAGAAACGCATCCGGATCATGCTTCCCTAGTGAAAGCGCTCGAATCGGTCACAAACATTTCGATTCGCATTAATGATCTAAAGAAGCGTGCAGACGTAGTTGGCCAAGTGGTCAGCAGTCGAAAACGCAAAGAATCCGACGTTCGATCAGGATTTTCCAAAGCATTTGGACGTCGCACTGAGAAGCTTCGACAACAAGTTGGTCTCTCTGAGATGCACGAAGATCCAGACTATAATGCCCTGTCGACCCTATTCAACGAAAATTTCTTCCAGCTTCAAGTTGTCATGCGTGATGTGGAAATGTATACCCGTGAGATCAAGTCGGGCATGGAGCAATTTAACGAATACGTCCTTGCCATCCAAGGTTGCATTGACGTCGCCCAATCCAATCACGCCGAGTTGGAAAGCAAGTGGCATCGACTCCGCATGTATGTACGGGAAATTATGAACATTGCTTTACCCGAACATGTGAGTGCTCTTTTCTCCTTTCTATCACGTTCTTCTTTCAAAAAAAAAAAAATAAAATAAAATAAAAATAAAAATAAAAGGACCTAGCTAACCCCACATAGATTACGGCTGTGCGCAAGGGAGTTATCGATCCCATGCTTACTTTGCTAAAACTCTATGAGGGCCCTCAAAAGGTGATGACAAAGCGAACCAAGCGACTGCTCGACTATGCAAGATACAAAGCTGTGAAAGACCGAGGAGACAAACCTGACAAGAAAACGACTGAACAGGGAGAACAGTTTTCCGTGTTGAACGACGCTTTGAAAGACGAGCTTCCTAAACTTTTCAGTCTCACCGCCAAGCTGATGGAGGCCTGTCTCAAGAAATTTGTTGCCATTCAGCAAGAGTGGTATCAGCTATTACAGCAAAAGATCAGTCCCGTTATTGATCGTTTTCCAGGCGAGATCGCTGGCATTGTCAACGACTGGTCTGCAGACTTCTCTTTTGCTGATGCGCAAATTTTGTCACTCGCGCTTTGCAACGGTGCTTTACTTTCTGAGGCAAGTAGTCTTGGCAGCTTCAATGCACCTACCACGGATGAAGCGGCCTCGCCTCGACGACCTTCAACGGTGACTAATACAAGCTCTCGCACCGCATCTGTTGCAATTGAAAGTTCCCCTAAAGTGTCGTATGATCTTGGAGGGAACGCAGGCTCATCTATCCACTCGCACGGCTTTGATGGACAGTCGGATCAATCCCACGCGTCGCAGCCGTATTTGGCCGGAGCAAATCGCGTCCGAACCAATTCATCGATGTCTGGTCCAAGTCGTCCAGGGGTGGCAGAAATTACCAATGGATATGCTACTACCGGCGCCCTGGCAAATGCAATGTCACCTAGACCAAGTACCAGCTCCGTCGGCCGTTCCGGTGAGCCCTTCCCAGCGGCTCCTCAGCTAAGTCTCGACATGCCATTCATGCGGGAGTCACTCTTACACGAGACCAATACTTTTGAATCCGCACAAGGCGATATGACAGCATCCCCGGCTCGATTTTCTGGATTTTTCTCATCCGCCTTGCCCATGTCAGATTCACCCCGGCTAGACGCTCCTGCAACTTCAGCGCCGTCGATGAACAACAATTCTAATCCTAAAGTTTTATTCCTTGCAGCGAGTCTTTATGAGTTCAATATCGATAAATCAAGACGCGAAGCTGGTTACCCTTATCTCACCTACATTGAGGGCGAGGTCTTTGATGTGATAGCTGAGAAGGGAGAATTGTGGCTTGCACGAAACCAGGACGACCCTTCGGGTCAGGTGGGCTGGATCTGGACTCAACACTTTGCAAAGGTTCCCAGCTGAAGGCCCTCCCTTCTACCGCAAATATGACGATAGCAACTCAGTTTTCACCTTTACGAACGACTCGCTTTACCGGGCGATCCAATTTCCGAGCATTTTTTTTTTTTCAGGCGCTTTACAGGTATCATGATGAGCGAAACTAACGACAACCCTTTTTATTTTTTCACGACCTTGTTTTTACTATCTCGATCAATGACTTTTCTTTTTGTTATTGTACTTTTCTTTCCCATCTCACGATGGCGCAAGCGATATCTGTATCCTATTTTCTTTTTTTGTCTGATTCCCCGGCGCTGGCTTTACCCAGTCTGCATACATTTCATATGTGTCCCAAAGACGGTATATGACTAGGAGGCGTTGACTGTACAGAAAGGATCTGTGATTATTTGCTTGATCTATTTGATACCTTCTTCTTCCATGCCTCGGCGAGCATATTTCGTGGATGGCACTGCCCCGGACTGTCCATATATGGACTGGCGGTGGATTTCTTTCTTGCTCGCTGTGCTCTCTGTTGTCGATGGGCACTTTAATTATGTAGTGTAGATACCCAGAATACCAACGCTTTGCACTTGTTGTATACAAATGCTATAGTGACGAGATAAAGTGATGACGGGGAGTGGCAGCCACAGCCACAGCCACAGCGGCTTATCTACGGGTGATCTGAGCCACGCCGATCAGCCACCGCCTGTGACGTACTGACCCGCCGCCTTCGCCGAGGAAGGAGTCGCAAGCTCGACAACCTTTGACCGATTTGTTCATTGCGTCGGATCTTTCTTCGTCTTGCGCCTAAGACAGTCTGAAGAAAAAAGAGACTGGTCCTTGTTTCGTTACGTTTTCTGCGTGACCCTTTCATCTTTCCTTTCGTAACACCCAGTTTCTCCGGTCGGGTACGCACATCGTTGTCTGTTGCTTCTTTGCGGCTATTGCGGTCGCGTCCAGTCTACTCAGAATTTCTTTTTTGTCGCATCTTGGGGTACATACATAGTCATAAAGCCATTCCCTTCAATCTGTCCTTGTCTCTTGTGTGCCCCGAAGGCTCACGATCGATTTCTTAGAGTCCCCGGTCCCGCGGTCCTGCAATACTTACTTTCCGCCTCTCACCAAGGTCGTCGCGAACGCGGGGTAACCGTTGATTTGTCCGACTGCGCAGTGCGTACTTCGTGCCCGGTTCGAATTGAAATCTAGAGCAATTGGCTTGCTTTTGCGCGTTGAGTACTGACGTGTTAGTTGCCTTTAGTCCACACCACTCTGCCTTTTTTGCACGATCGAGATCCGCAAGCGCAACTTTTCCGACGTCGGACTTTATTTTGAAAAACAGAGAACAAAATGCGCGAAGGCAGCCTGGGGAAACTGCACAAGAGGATGATGGGGAGGTTTGGCGAGACTGTGTGTGAATTAGCTGCTCTACTTCTGGCATAGCTAATTCGTCGTCGCAGCTGCACCCGGATGATGCCTATTTGAGCTGTAAGTCCTGAATGAATTTCTAGGGAAGATACCAGCTAACGGCTCTGGGTTTAGATTATGACATACGATGTAAGGTCAAGGAGCGCGTTAAACAGCTCCCATACTGATCGGATGCAGTAACGCGGGAGGATATTCAGACATTGAAAAACGACTGGCTTACGGATAATGTAAACATGATTGACCCTTCATATGAAGCAAAACACTGACTGGGTAATCAGGTTATATCGTTTTGGGAAGAGTATGTGGGACTGCGCTTGGACGAGTGCATTGCCAGTGTTGACTTCTTTGCGCAGGTATCTTGAGCGCGAGTTCTTATCGAAATATGAACAGTCTAATATAGTTCTCCTCCGCCCAAGCATGTCCTTTATGCTACTCCAAACACCCGACCCCCGCACACTACGCGATGCTCTTCCGAATTTTAGCAAAACGACCCATGTATTCCTCCCGATCAACGATTGCCGGAACGTAACCGAGGCTGAAGGCGGCACACACTGGTCTTTACTTCTTGTTTCGATAGTCGACTGTATCGCTTTTCACTACGATTCTCTACCCCCGGGCAACAGAATGGAAGCATACACAATCACGATGAAGTTCAGCGCGCTGCTCAACCGACCCATCCGATTTGTACACCTGGACGACTCACCCATGCAGGAAAATAGCAACGATTGTGGTGTCTTTGTCTGCTTGAATATACGCCATTTACTACTCGACCGTCTGTTACGCACGAATTCGCATCAAAAAGTCAGCATGAGTCTAGCTGGAAAACGCGTTGATGCCTCGGCAGGCCGGAAGGAGATGCTCAAGATTGTGGATGGGTTTCGGAAAGAGGGTGTTCGACGGAGATCGTGCGTCTTCATTTTATAAAAGATGTGCCATCGTGGCAATTGTTCAATCCCGCTAACTCGACTTATAGGCATAGTTCGAGTCCATCAGAACGTCATTCGCGAAGTCCTCCTCGGATTGATTGAGAATATTGATCTCGTTTTCGCAGCATGGTTCGCAAATCAGTTGAGCATGGCGTTTTTGGTTTACTCGTATATGTTTGTGTGAAAAGGAGAAGCAGTTATGAAGAGACGCTTGGTATATATATCCGGATAAAGTAACTTGGTACATTTGAATGGCCCAATGCATGTGGAACCCTTGGTGTATTTTTGGGAAAATCATAAGAATTATAAGTGATGAATTGAGAAACCAAAAATCGTGATCAACATTGGTGTTTTCCCCCATCAACAGCCCGAAAATTTCGGAAAGGTCATAAGTCACAAATACCACCTTCACAAGAGGTCATGTTAGAAGCCCCTACATTAGAACAACCGGACATGTGACCTGATACACGGATCTCGTAATGGTCAATGTTGTGTTTTCATGTTGAACGAGTTTTGTGCACATGCTCCCAATTACTTGGAAAAAATCGAGCCAAGTGCATCTCAAATTCGGCGGTAGACGTCACTTGCGTTTCCTGTTGCGACGATTTAGATATATCATATCCTTTTCAAAGTACTTACATGTAGCGTCAATTCACTTACGCCTTCCATCCAAAGGTCTACGCCATAAGTTCGGGAAAGCTCGTTGAATTGTGCGGTGTTATAACGAACTGGTCCCGTAACTTGCCGACCACGGGCCAGTATGTAACGATACCTACGTCGTACATTTGAAGGGTTCCCGATATGTAGGCCTCTGTAATGGATTTCATTGTGGGGATATGTAATTTTCTTGAGGGCAAAATAAGCCACTTCTCCAAGTCCTTCGTATACGAAAGGCTTGATGAAATAGCAAAATATGGCAGATAGATAGCAGATAAATGGCAGATAAATGGCAGATAAATGGCAGATAAATGGCAGATAAATGGCAGGCAGGGAAAGAATAAGAAAAGGGAAAAGAAGAGTAAGAAAATGAAGAAAAAGAACAAGGAGAAGGGTATATAGGAAAAACAAGACGACGAATGAGCGAGAACGAGAAAAGTAAAAGGAGGAACCGAGATAGAGTAGACAAAGAACAGAAAAAAAGTAAGTGAAGATAACCAGCAAGAAGAGAAACAGGAAAAGAGAAAGACAGGAAAATCGGAATAGAAACATCAAACAAAGAATAGTAGTGGAAGAGGAGAAAGACGAAGCCCAAGGACAAGAATAGTCGGAAGAAGAGCATACGAAAAGACCAGAACAAAAGAACAAACGTGAAAGAAAAAAGGAGAAGAAAAGAAGAAAATTAAAAAAAGTCAGAAGACGAAGAAGACAAAGAAGTAAAAACAGTGAGTTCAGGAAAATGGCCAAACTCGAGAGCAGAATAAGAAGAGCAGACTAAGGAGGGCAAATGGAAAGGACAGGAGAAAAGACCAACGCGGAAAAGCAAAAGCAGAAGACGAGGACTCCCGAGAGTAGAAGTAAGACGCAGATTAAGAAGCATGAACAAGAAGAACAAGATGAAAACAGGTAAGAAGCCCAACCGGAGAAAAAGTATAAGAAGGTAAACGAAGACGAAGCGGAAGAAAAGAAAGGATGCATCAACATGCCTGTCAAAGTGCTGTAAAAGTTAGATCCAGTCCGGGGAGTCCAGGTATCCAGGGCCAGGGAAGTCAAAAGGTCCAGAGAAGCCGAGAGCTCAGGAGGTCCCAGGAAGTCGAAAACGCCAGGAGTTGAAAAAGTCCAGGAAAGAAAGCTAGCCGGCCATCGAGAACCTAGCAGAGATAAGCCAATAGCTTGCATGGAATACTCACCGGGCTACCACGCCAATCGAACCGAATCTCAGTATGGCTTGCTTGACCGAACACCCGCGAACCAGGGCAGTCGATGCCAACAGCCTGCGTCGGAACGAGCACTCCGAATCTCAGTATGGCATTCTTGGTTGTCGGAGAACAAGGACAATCCAACAGCCTGCGTCGGAAGTGAATAGCGATCGATCGATCAGCTTCTGTTTCAGGGGAGGCGGAAATGAATAGGGTAGGGCGAAGGGGAAATGAAATGGAACGAAACGGACGACAAATGAAAAGGGGGGTTTTTTTTTGGGTTTTCTGGTTTTCGGGAGGGTGGTGTGGAGGGAGATATCAAGAGCAAAGGGGAAGACGAAGCAAAGTAGAGGGAACTGAAATAAAGAACCAAAGAAAAAGGCCCTGGAAACCAGGCGCCGGGGAGACTATAGCAACCAGCGTCCCTTTTCCCTCTCCCTCTCGCGGAGCTCACTCCAGGCAAACATGATGAGGTCGTGTCGATCTCCCAGTTGCAGGCCTTGACGCGCGAATTGTTTGTAGACTTCGGCAATCTCCTGCCATCTACAGCCTAGGTTATGGCAACGAGGCATATTGGTATGGTAATTGAGATTGCTGTGATCGTGGCCCCACATGGTGTAACCCTGAAATTCTTCACCGTCAGATTCACTGTTGGGTTGGGTAGTGACACGCCAGCCCTGCAGTCTACCCATCTTCCACAGGCCACCGTCAAAGAAGACGTGGCGCTTGCGGTCGATCCAGTAATCGACGTCGTGGACAGCAACGCCGCCGAACCGAACACTCTTCTTCACTCTGACCTCGTCGACTGGCTTGTCAGCTGACCGAACGAGGATGCTGCGAAGGGAGCTGGCACTTCGGCGAGTGCAAGAACCACCACGGACTGAAGGCGAGGCGGGGGCACGGGCACGGTCAAAGCAAAGACGGGGACGGGGGGCACGAGGTTTGCACGGGGTCGGGGCAGCAGGTTCACAGAGAGCGTCCTCGAAGGACCGGGCCACGGGTACAGCAAAGGTCACATGCTTGCGGGGAGCGCCCTGAAGCAGAGGCTTGGGGACGGGCAAGGGGATGCGGGAAGGAGAGGGGAAGGTGGGAAGACGGCGGTTGATGTACGCCCGGCGTACACCCTGCTTGGACAGCGAGGGTGTTTCCCAGTACGTGAAACGAAGTGGAGAGGGGGGAGGGGGAGATGGAGGAGTAAGACGGGGGAAAGGAAAAGAGGAAACAGGAGCGTCATAGAAGCGAAGACGACGTGGAGCTCCGGGCGGAACCAGATGGCGCGTGCGCGCAAAAGGAGGAGGGATGGCCGAGGGGCGTCCAGGAGAAGTCGAAGCAGAAGGAACAAGGTGACGGGGGCCGGAGTTCCTGAGAAAGCCGACGGGGGCACGAGGCATCGTCACAAACTCAGAAGCGCGAGTCAGGCCGCGCAGACCGCCGGGGCCTATCAGGGGGATGCCAGGAATGTGATAGCGAGCCATTGAAGCAAATGAGATAGCAGCAAATATGGGAGCAGAAGAAGAAGTAGAGCAGTAGGAGCAAAGGTACCAGCGGTATGGAAGAGAAAAGAAAGAAGAAGCCCGCTTTGGGGGAAGGGCGGTTTCTTATACCCGTGTCTGGGGGGCACGCCTGAGGCAAATGCAGAGCTGTCATATCCAGAAAAGGGAAAGTAGCAGATTATAGTGGGACTCTCAGGAGAAGCAGAAAGACAAAGCAGGCAAATCTATCTAAAAAGGGGAAAGTAGCAGACCCAAGATGGAGACACGTAGATCGAGGATCTCGCTCGATTAGGGAAAGTAGTGGATCGGAGCGGGGCCCTCGGGGGAAGTAGGAAGACCGGACGAACAAATGTGACCGAAAAAGGGAAAGTAGTAGGGGAAAGCGGAGAGAACAGGGAGTCCAGCGACTGCCTGAACGGGAAATGTGACGGGTTGCAGCGGCGACATCAATTGGCGTATCTGGTAGGTAGGTTAGTGGCAGAGGGGGGAAGGGAGAAGAAGAGATGGTAGAGAAGTATTGTAAAGAAGATGATATTCTAGACATGATACTGTACAGATGGCATTGTAATATCACTTCCAGTACACAACACCCTCCATCAACCGCCGGGCCGTGCGATACACCGTGGCCCGCGCCAGCCTACCCGCCGCGTCGTAGAAGGCGCCCACCACCAGCTGTCCGCTGGGATGTCCGACTACAACTTCAGTTTTGCGAGCTGCGGCGTTCGAGAGACACTGCTGCACCAGCGAGCCCTCTAGCCTGGCCGCTGCCGACACGCTGAGACCGCACGTAATCGGCAATGCCTTGTGTGGTTGCCCTGTCGAGATGGCACGCACCACGACGTCGACAGAGTCTGTTGCCAGCGTCTCGCCCGAAAGCAGCTGGTGCTCGGCTGGCGGCGACACGAAACAGATCTTGGGGATCGAGGGAGGTACGTCTTCGATTGTCGTTGACATCCCCATGGCCAATGCGGCTTTGGCACGAAGCCCTTCTAACTGGCTCAACAGGTCCAGGCGGGTTTCTGTTTCCTGAGGTAGCATCGTGCCATCGATTCCCAGATCAGACGCCCTCACAAAGACGCATGGATTGCCTGCGTCGATACAGGTCATTTCAATCCCATCAATCTTATCGACGATATTCCCTGTGGGCAGCAGTTTGCCTGTCTTAGATCCCCCAGGGTCAACAAAGTCTAGTTGGATTCTGGCTGCCGTCCCCGCGACGCCGTCAATGGCAAAGTCGCCATCATACACCGTTTCAGATCCGTCACGGGTGACGGGGAAAGTGGCCTGGATGATTTTTTGTGTGTTCGTGTTATACAAGCTGATTGTGGTTGTGCTAGATCCTCCCTCGCTGTGACCCACTGTCGGGCTGATCAACCCAGAATCGACGGCAAAAGGCCCGATTGCGCTCGACATGTTGCCACAATTGCCAGCATAATCGACCCCGTCGTTTCTGACTCCGACCTGCACGAAAGTGAACTCGACCTGTGCGTCAGGCCGCTCCGATGGACTCACAACACAAATCTTGGACAGACTGGAGACGCCACCGCCCATGCCATCGAGCTGGCGACCATTGGGGTCTGGTGAGCCAATTGTGCCTAGGAACACTGCTCGCCAGTCATCTTTGTTTGCTGGCAGGTCTTCCTGGTGAAATATAAGTGCTCGTGATGTGCCACCACGATAGTACGCTGCAGGGATGCGGTTCTGTCGGGCATGTCGTGTGTAGCAGACTCGCTGTGAACGGCTCATATATGCATGGTGTCTTGCTATGCCAGAGAACGCTCTGTAGCTATTGTTCATCTGTGAGTTTCAGCAGCCGGCCTACCTCTAGTGACGTCACCTATTACCTACTATATTCATTTTGTCTACACCTTTCTAACTCTTTCCGGCGTCGCGCAAAGGACAAGCGCTCTACGTCAAACTTTACCTACAACAGTCGTTAAAATAAAGATGCTACTAGTGCAACACTACTCGGTGCTAGTGGACGCGACGATGTCTGGACCGTGGAATGTCCTGATGGCCCGTGCGCCAACCTTTGTGGGGATTACTGGTTAATGTTCTCGTCCGACCAGTACTAAATGGCATTATGAACTATATGTACGAGGAAAAGTTGCTGGATTTCATCAAATACATAACTTTCACATTCCCCGCATCCGTTCCGAGATCCCTCATCTTCGGTGCATTGTTTGCGTTTACCGAGAGCCTCAACCCCCACACAGCGGAAGCCGATAAGCTGCACCAAGCCTCGCTCCTCGCTCTATAATGCGTTCGCATAAGGATCATGTATACCAATATCGACGCCACAGTCACGAATTTTCCGCAGACATATACGAAACGTGGCACGGTGGTCTCCTTTCATACTGCGAGAATCGGTTGCATGTGCGGCCCACGACAAAAGCAAACAGCGAGTGAACCATGGCCGTTCAAACACGTAACCTTGGCCAAGATGCACTGAGCCTAAAAACACCGGAATTGCAGAGCCTTACGCTGACTTTAGAGTTTAATGGATCTTTTCTCCCCGTTTGGTTTGCAGACCTTGCTCTTGTATATCCCATTAGTCTGTATCGAGATTCTCAGACGTGGACGCTATTCGAAGTACTGAAGGTCTATATCCTGAAGCCGGACGTGCATACACCAAATCTTGTACGCGGTGTGTGAGCGAATACATAGTTGATGTCACATTACAACGCCTGCATACGAGATATTATGCACATTTGCCAGCTCTACCCATGAAACGCAGGGCTAGTATCCGCTCGACCGTTGTGACTGGTCTATTCATCCAGTTACTGTACATTCTTTTGACCATGGCTTGTACATCCAAGGTCAGCTCCGGCGCAAGGTCAGCTCCGGCAGAAAGTAATACAAACGTTTCAGGTTTGTCCTCGGCGACATGCAGGAAGACCAGGCAGTTGCCAGTTGCCAGAACACTATATGGCAAAACACTGAATCACAGCATCATACGCCTGAGATAACGAAGCATCAGTCAGATACTCTGCATAATCCCGGAGTAAGCAATTTTACCATACATATCTAAAGTCCGCTAGAGAAACACACGTAGTCTACAAACAAATTTGATGCATTGCTTCAACCAAGCGGCATGTAACACTTTCTGTTGGATATCATATTCTGACAAGATAATCAAATATTACACAAAAAAGGACAAAAGAAAAAAAGAGAAAAAAAAAAGAAAAAGAAAAATAGTATCATGAAATACTCTTGCCAAGTCAGTATCTGCTTTTCACCAGCTTTTAAACAAGGTAGCATTGCTCGCAATATGTCCATGCCATCAACTGGCGTGTCCCCGTTCCCACAAGCCGCAAGTAAATTCGTTGATGGCAATGCAAATATATTGCTTAGCTAGCTTGCAATAGAAGTTCGGAGGAGAATTGACTCGAAAAACCGAGAGAGAGAGAGAGAGAGAGAGAGAGAGAGAGAGAGAGAATACCGGCCAACTACTTCAAAAGCTTCCACGACGCAGTCTCGGACCAAATGCGTACGTACCACTGATGCAGCTCCTCCATCCACGGCGGCATTGGCCCTTTAACGCCGGAGACAGTTCCCTGACTAGAGTACAAGCAGCTCTTGAGTTTTAGCTCGACCTCCTCGCGCTTCTTGTCGATTTTGGTGCTGATGATAAAAAGTCCGTCCGATCCTCTCAAGGGTTGGTTGCGCGGGGAATCGCCGCAGCGAATGGTGATCGCGTCGGGTGTCTTTTCTAGGACTTCAAAGTGGTCGGTGATGTAGGTGCCCTTGTCGTAGTTGCTAGTCGCGAGTTGTTGGGTGGTCCATAGCTGGCTGGCTGTTTCGGGGCCACGCCATTTGAAATCGAGGTATTTTCGCTGAACCGCATAACCTGGCTAGCAATTAGCCAATGCTCTTTTCAACTTAACATTATCCAAGTGTAAACCCACCCCATCCGCTCCACAAGCCGCGGCAGAATTCAAGAGTCAGATCGCCATCTTTCTCCAGTAGTTCAGGGCGGATCTTGCTGAACGGAATACGCTTCACGCTGTAATCCTGGGTGGCCGGATTCCTGGCCGGGTTGCGTTGTTTGTAGATTTGTGATGTCCATATCCCATCAGAGCTGTCTAGCGGCGATATCACAGGATTTTTTGCGGCAAGGTACGCGGCGGCTCCGGTCGTGCCTAAAAGGCCGGTGAAGATTGTCGTTCGCAGAATGCCCATGTTGAAGCAGCACAGAAGTCAATGGGAAGCAAGCTGCAGATCAGAGATCAGGAAGAAGGTGAAGCTGTTGTTGGCGGTGGGGTTGCTGGGGTTGCTCGTGTCGCCTGTGGAAATAGGCTTCCGCGCATCGCACCATTCCAGGATAGGAATTTATGGGACCCACTTCACCACCAAACGTGGGGGTCATCCCGGAAAATCGGACATTGCTCCGAGAGAACATCTGAATTCTCTGTATATTCTCAAATTGCTAACTATATATTGGAAAATTCAAAGTTTGGAAATCAAGCTTTGCGGGGGCCTCCAGAGAAGAAATATCAACCACTCGAGAGTCATTACATGTAGTCGACAATGATGGCGACTTCTTTGAGTTGGTGTTTTTCAGGCCGAGACTCGTTATCTTCAGCTTCAATTCTATTCTTGATGGGTTAATTAAATGGCATAGCCCTTTTGCGATATGCTTTGTCCACTATATGACTCATAGCAGATATAATGTTCATTGTATGTATATTCAATGTTACTAAACTACCGTAGGATTGACTGTGTCCATTATCCCCTAAGGGTAAAATTGCTACACGCCGTATTCCGGTCCAAAACAGCGAATCACATGCCTGCAAAGCACTTACCACTTGCAGAATTTTGAAATGTCCCTATTTCTTGAGATTTTACAGATTAAATTCCCATTCATATAGAAATCGCGCGTGTGTGTTCTCTCTCTCTCCCTCTCTCTTTTTGCATAATCCAAATACAAATTGAGATGCGACAGTAAGGCCAGTAGGATGACCGGCATCGATTTGACGCGCCTCAGAAGCATACAAGCCGGTTAGTGAGGCCTTGGGGAAAGGAGAGAAATAGGGTTGACAATCGCGGAACGCAGCGAAGCGACTATCGGTTGCGCTTACTTTTCAAAACAACAACAACAACAACAACAACAACAACAACAACAACAACAACAACAACAACAATAATAATAATAATACGCAATAGTTCCTTTTTGTTAATTGTTTCTACTACTCCAAGCTTTGTGAAAATTCCAGCTTCACCCTTGACATAGGCTAACATTAGAAATATAGGTTAATGCACATTTACCTACATAAGGCAACAATGCCAATTTAGGATTATTTTGATTGCAGACGCTCTATAGGATAGAGGTCATCAGCTTCACCAAGGTGATCAAAGTAGCCAACCATATTCCTAGACAAATCGTATCGACAGTCGACCATGTCATTTAACTGGACTTAACTGCGAACTTCATGGCTAAGCTTAAAATGCCGGGAGAAGAACATACCCACAGAAACCACCAATACATATATAATGAGATACTAATGCAAAACGTTGCAGTTGTATATCCTCGTCGACTAATTGAACCATGTTCTGGAAAGACGTCAGGAGTATATGAGTCGGTATAGGTGATGTAATCACACAGGCAACATCAACCGAACGTTTCAGAATAACGGTTAAGGAATGAATTGTTATTGGCTCTTCTGGAGCTTTTAGAAAAATCCAAGGCTGCACTCCGTAGTTACGCAGCGCAAATAAAAGTACTATATTTGTAAAAGATCATCGGGATAAGCGTGAAAAAGTGGCCCCTATGGGTCCTACAACAGCCCGACGCAAGAATTCCCGCGCGCAACAAGAACTTGCGCGCTGCAATAGTCAAATCAAATAAGCGCAATTTACGTACAATGCTGGCAGCTGAACTAGCTAAGTGGTTTTCCGATTTGTGAGAATTGCTGCATCACTGCCCAGTGCTACTATTGATAGCTAAATTTTCCTAACTCACGTACATTGGCCCGCTTGTTAGGGTATATATACTCTTCCGCTAACTCCCATACTTACTCTCCTATCATTCACCACAACTCATCTTCGCTTGCAAGATTTTCTAGGACCTATTCATTGACTCTCCTTGAATACAAATATTTCGCTCTTCATTTTCAACGATAAATATGGGTCTTCTCAGAACTGGTCTTATTGGAGCTATCGGCTACCAGATTGGCAAGAAGTAAGCTCCTATGGCAAGCTTTTTGTGTTTTTTTCAGCACCTCTTTAACAAGCAACAGGGGAAATAGCCACCAGGAAGACTCAACCCCACCTCCACCGCAGCAACATTATTACTATCCTGCCGGCTATCAGCCACAGATGAACTACACGTCTGGTCCTCAGCAATATCAACAACAACCGCAGCCTCACCCTCAAAATGGCTACCAGCAATATTATCAACCCCAATGCAATCAGCCTCAGTTCAACCAACCTCAATACAACCCGTCTCAAAACGGACATTCTCAAAATCGCTCTATGAACGTCGAAGGATCAACTCCACCGCCATATGTCGAGAGTGGGGTTCCCACCAGCAGACGCAATGAGAAGTCACCTGTCAGTGGGAGAAATCCCTATCAACAGTGAAACCAAGGTGACTTCGATACAATACAGACGGTACTGGGATTGCTTGCGTTTTCGTTAAGACTTTAATTTAACCTAGAGTTTCCCTTTGTTGAGATACCTTCTATCGTTTTTGCATCTGAATGATTTCACGTTGACAAATGCCCCGTTCAAATTTCTGGTTGTGTAGATGATGAACCGCGTCGGCGGGACAGTGTATAGTGAGGTGTCTGAAAACATCTTCAACCTTTGTAATGGATCTAGGTGAGGAGTCCGCCCAGTTCAGAGGCAAGTCGACCTAGAAAGGGTCCAGGTAGAGGATGTTATCACCACTCATTCAATTAGTTTATCTTCGATTATCCTAAATACCAAGTTCATATCAATTGCATCATAAATTAAAACTGTGCGTGTATGTGAGTGTTGATTCAGCCAGCTTCTATAAAACAAAATCTCCCCATAAATATACCAAATCAACCAACGAACCCTACTGAACAAGTAATCAATCAACCAAGAAAAAATCACACGCCAACGTACAATCTCGAAATCACAAAAAACAGCAAGTCCACTTCGCCAGTATTGCATGCGGGCATGCCGTCAAGGAAAAATCATGAACCCGTCCTTCTCTTTGTGCAGTCCGTATAATAAGAAAAATAAAATCCTAACCCGAAGAATGAAAACAACAAGAGAAGATAAATACTATGTATGTATTATTGTATAGCCAGATCTTACGAAGACAGATCTTGTTCAAGGAGGCGTGCGCATGCGGCTAGTGCTATATTCGGACTCGTCGCGGCGGTGTCCGTGATGATGATGACGGTGCTCATGACTGGGATAGTCCATTGCCAGCGGGCGTCCTACACTTGCCGCTGCCATTGCTGCTTGTTGGTGTTGCTGCTGGACAACCACCTCACGCGCGTAGAATTCCACAAGCATGGTCCCGTATGCGTCTAGTTCTTCGACTGTAATTGATAATCGAAAGTCGTTGAGGAGCAGGAATTGCAGTTCCAGATGATTCAACTCGACTAGTGGGAGGCCACCAACCTGATTTCTATTAGTGCTGCATCTTCCATAATAAAGGGTTAAAAGTAGATAACAGTGAACCTACCTTGGCATATCGTGAATTCGTATAGAAAACATCGGAAAAGAACTTGCTGGCACAAGTCACACCGGCAATGACTAGCCGGTGAATGTTGAAACTGTCGACAATGAAAAAGTTGGAAAGGTCATCTTCGTCGTCATCGTCCAGTTGGAGGGATGACGTGATGGACGATTCTGGCGACTTGGGTTCCTGCGCTGCTATGCCGCTCGACGAAGGGGGCGTGACAACGGTGAATCGCTGTGTAGAGGTGTTTCGAGAGTGCGACCGCGAGTCAAGGGCCATGGCCGTGGTCGAGTCGACGCGATTCCGCCGACGCTGGATCGGCCGCCGGTTGACCATCTCTGTCATGCGGTCAAAGTAGACCAGCAAACTGAGAAAGACTTCGTACGTCGTCGGACAGTACTTGTGAATGCGGGTTAGGTAACTGAGAATGGTGATTGACGGCACGTTTTTCCCATGAAAAGCGAGGACACTGCTCGCTTGCGGGCTGAGGTTGGCCGTGCCTTCGAGGGGAGGAATGTGGCGGTGGATGCTTTCATGTTGCAAGTCGTTCGTCGCCGTGATCTTAGTCAATAAGCCGGCAACCATTTCGATTATGTCTGTGACCGGCATTGAACTGATTTCATACTGGCGGGCAACGTCGGTAGGCCCCCTTCCGGGCCGCCTTGAGCGCTGCGCTTGCTCTAAGAGTTCTTCGCTGGCGAAACTTTGGATATGTGAAAGATCGCGCACTTTGATTCTGCTTGGCGAATTCGCTACAGAGCTTCCAAGAGATTTCGACGAAGCACTTGTAGGATGTAATCGAGGGGATGAGGGAGAAGGAATATGAGAAACTGGAAAGCTCTGCATCTGGGCTGAGTGCGGGGTCGCATCCTGCACTTCTGTCGGATGATACATGGGGTTCGCCGCGGCTAGCATTGGCTCAGGAGGGTGCGAAGACGGAGGCATGTGATGTGAGCTAGTCATCGTGTCTGGGTATTCGTTATTGTTTGAGGATGATTGGACATATGCTGGCACATCATGGGATGGTGGCGAGTAGGAGGGAGCAACGGAGGAAGAGATAGGCGTCGATGGCGCCCGGGAGCTGGCGCTATGGGTGGCAGAGTAATTGCGCGCGGATGATGCAGGCGACGATCGAAACGACGATTCTGAAGGATTCGTGGCGCGTTTGACGGCACTTCCTAGCATTGCGCTGGCGAACAGAGGGCGATAGGCCTGTTCTGACACCGCAGCAGGGCTGATCACGACGTCACCCATGTCAGTCATTGAGCACGAAAGAGCACGCAGAGGAGAGTGCGGGGCAGGCTCGAAAAAAGAGGACGAAAGACCGTCCGTCAAGCAAGGCCAGGCCGGGCAAGAACAGAGCAGCCGGCCCGACAGACCAGAGCCATGACACGGGGTGAAAGTGGAAATCGCAAGGACAGCGCAGGTGGTGGCAGATGAGTAGACAGATAGGAGCAGATGGGGGGGGGGTAAGGTGGACTAACTCACTAGTGAGTTGACTTACGACTGGGTTGAGGCGGGAGGGGGAGGCGTGGTGGGCGTGTGGGCGTGTGGGCGTGCGCGTGGGCGCTGGGAGGGGGGCGGCAAAACCGCTGGACTGGGCCTCAACGTCACTCGAGCTGCAGTCACTGAGCCACCACGACGCTGCAGCTGCGAGCCGCACGTTGCATTGTCGGGCCTGGCGATGGGTTGATCGATGCGAATTGTCGACGGCCAAGAAGAGCGAGTGAGAGAAACAGAAAGAGCGAGCAGCACGACCGAGGGAGAGAAAGGCTGCTGGATCAGGCCGCTGTCAGGCCCAACGAGTCAACGGCGCCACGAAGCACGGGGGTGCAGAGTCAATTGGCGACTGCGTGCTGCAAGGAATGCGGGCGTAGGTTATTGTCGCGATCAACCCTGCGATCTCTGGAGAATGGCCAACTGCGCAGTGGTGAAGAAGATGAACCGGTGTTTCAGTAGTGTCGTGACTGGTGGCCGTGCGATTGATACCTGGAACTGGGACCAGACCCAGCTGGTGAGCGACGGGATCAAATAGCGACGTAGGAATCAATAATCAAGAATGTAGAAGATGGCATTCGTCAATATAGTCGTGGCAACTTGCTCACTGGCTGGCCAGGCCCGAGGGAGCGGTGAAAGCTGGTTAGCGTAGTCGAGTCGTTATCTGCTAGTTAGGTCTCAGTCAAGGATGTGTTATTGGCGACAACCTGCGCAACAAGAACACTCAATGCAATGAATCGAAAAGAAGAGGAGATAAAACAGGCTATCGAGCAGCGAGATCGCAGAACAAGGTTATAGGAAAGCACGGAGAGAGAGAGTCGAAAGAGAGCCCAGAGCTAGCTAGGCTGACCCGCCGGCGAATGACGGGGCGAGTCGGGCCTCGTGGCGGCGCCAAACGAAATGATTGCATCTTACTGTCCAGCCTGTTTGTTGTACAGCGTATACTGTTGATATTTGTAAATACCAAATAATAATATTAATACCATATTATGTTTTATATGCGTCCATAATATTCCACTGTTTATGCAGCTTCTACGTCACATCAAATCCATACCGCCAGTTTACGTACGCAGCCATCACTCAAGTCATTAACTTCGGTGTATTTTCTTGGAATATCAAGTAACTATACCCCGCCACCAGATAACCACATCTATCTGGCTGGCCCAGGGCCGGTATATCCATTGTCCGGCAGATACAGGTGCCGCACTGCCCCCTTGGCCGTCAACACCACCAGCCGGATCACACCGCCAGAGCTGCCATCCCACTTGATCGCCTCGCTCAGCGCGCTCTTGACAAAGTTGACGCCCTCTTCTTCGGTCATTCCCTCCTTCCAGTGTGCATCACAGTATCCGTAAATGTACGTAGACCCCGAACCGCCGATGGAGTACGCCTGTTTGTGGAGGGATCCGCCGAGGGGAATCGAGTAGACCTGCCCGCCGTGTCGGCGGTCGTAGCCGGCAATGATGATGCCCGCGCTGTCGTCCAACGATTAGCTTCGGTCAGACGGTCATTACAGTGTCCTCAGGATGCACCTACCTGAGCATGTCCTTGTTTTCGTAGCAGAGCTCCTGGAAGAGAGCCGCCGCCGTATGAGTGCTGGGAGACTCGTCGTTGACAATCCCGTACATGTTGAGGTGGTATGAGACAATGTCAGCCACTGCCTGGGTGTCCGCCGCCGACCCGGATCGACAGCACCAGATGGTGTCGTGCACTTGCGTCAGCTTGTCTGTCACTCGGTTCGCAATGTAGGCGCCAGTCGTTGTCCGGCTGTCGGCGCCAAGGATGACTCCGTCTTTGAAATTGATTGCCATGCTGCATTTTTTGGGTTGTTTCTGTTAAATTCCCGGAACAGGGAGATGCGAGGAGGATGGCGAAATGCTTACATCGATGTACCCAGGCTATCGATGTTGTTAGTGATAGAGCACGGAAAATACAACTGGGAAAATTCAGCTTACTTCACCTCGCCCTTCTTCAGGTGGTTCAAGTCAACATGGATGCCATCTGGTGAATTGTTTAGCTTCCGGTCCTGATCAACGAAGCTCGCCCGGTCGGAGCAGCTCACCCTCCCCTATCGCGCCAGTTGCATTTGAAATCATCTTGTGGCCCGTGTATAGCAGTGCAAATCGTATAATCCCAGAGCGTGTAAGCGCAACAGAGCAGAACGGGAGGATAAAAGGTGCAAACCACAAGGTCGAATTGAGGTCAGTGGCCGAAGCTGGTGACGGAGCGGAGGCAGACACCTTAACGCGTAGCTCTAGGGCGGTGAGCCCGCACCAGCCCGTGATTGGTCCGGCAGAGCCCTACCGCAGGGCCCGCTTATCGTCCCTTTTAGTTCGGTGGCTGACTCCATCTTTACTGTTAATGCGAGCACTGCCTGCGCTGCTTGTTGGCCCATTGCGAGTGCAACGGTGCAGACTCTTGACCCCCAACTCCAGTCTGTGCATGCGTCCAAGTAACTGATTACCCAAGACAAAAATTCAAACATCCACCCTCGCTCGCTCGCTCGCTCTCAATTTGCGAGAAGCCGCTTCTTGGACGCCCAAGATAACACATTGCGCATGCGACACCCCGCAAATGCTTCGCGGCTGGTAAAACAAACGCACACTTGGCTCTCTTGACTGGGTGAATTATCATTATAACGTTCAGCATGTCGGAGTCTCCCCCTCCCTCGCCGCAATGGACCTTCTCGTCCATGGCTGGCAGCACTATGCAGTTCCTGCGTCTTCCCGTGCTGGCGTCGTCTGGCCTGGCCGTCATCGCCAGCAGCCTTTTATACTTTAAACAAAAGTGGGTATTGAACTCTTCCCAAGATAGAAGCCTGTGTCTTATAATTATTTCCAGTGAATTGATCTATCCACGAAACGTCCCCGTTGATGCGCGCACCAACGTCCCTAAACCGTCGACCTTTGGCATCTCCGACTACGAGGACCTCCAGATTCCCACCCCGGATGGAGAGTCCCTGAATGCCCTATTCCTCCGTCCGTCAAAGAAAGAGCTCGCTCAGGATGTCACCATCTTGATGTTCCACGGAAATGCCGGCAACATTGGCCACCGGGTCCCCATCGCCAAAGTCCTGACGCGGACGTTGAACTGCAACGTCCTAATGCTGGAGTACCGTGGCTATGGACTGTCGACTGGAACACCTGATGAAAAAGGCATCAACATCGACGCTCAAACGGCGCTCGACTATATCCGCCATCGGGCAGAGACGAGGGACACCAAGATCATCGTCTACGGACAAAGTCTGGGTGGTGCTGTGGCCATTAACCTTGTCGCCCGGAATCTGCAAAAGGGCGTGATTTCAGGTCTGATTCTAGAAAATACGTTTCTCTGCATCCGAAAACTTATACCATGGTGAGTTCTACCTACCATTTAAACAGAAAAAGAAGAAGAAGAACGAAGCTGACTTTCTAGTGTTTTCCCTCCTGCCCGATATCTGGCGTGTCTCTGTCATCAATACTGGGCTAGCGAAGACGTGCTCCCCAAAATCAAAGACATTCCCATTCTCTTCCTCAGTGGGCTCATGGATGAGATTGTTCCGTGAGTTCCCAACCACCTTTATACACTTTTCATCGTTGGTCACGTCTAACAACTGTACAGCCCCTCACATATGTCCCAGTTATACGACTTGTGCACGTCATCCACCAAAGTCTGGCGCGAGCTTCCCAGCGGCGGCCACAATGACAGTGTCGCCGAGCCGAATTATTTCGATTACATCAAGTCCTTCGTGGTCGACCATGTTCTTGATTAGACAAGACCTGAAGATCTTCAACTTAAGAGATACCCCCTTCAAAGAGCTGCGGAGCCGAACAATCCTACTTGTTCATGACTATGTGGCTCGTTTCTTTCTTTTTTTCTTGGCGTTCGTTGTACATATATCTTCATTAAATCTCGATTACTCTTTGTTCGAACATGTTGCCATGGTTATTGGCATTGCATCTAGGATAATTTACATGAACCTTCTAAACTGCTAGACGCGTCTATCATCTATCTTACACTCCCCAGCCATGCATAGCACTTGGTATATACTTTACGAAATCTTTTCCGTCTCCTCCATCAAATCCTCCACCTTGAACCCCTCTACGTCCCCATTCGTAAACATACGCAACAACTCGCCTTTCCGCCCACTACCCTCTCCATCAAAGTCATAAAAGCGCTGCACACAGCTGACCAGCCAGCTGGCCTCTGCAACCGACACGCCCACGTCCGGCATCACCTGCCCAACCATCAGCACAACCCCTTTTTCATCCGCCAGATCGAGATGGTGCGTAATGGTCGTGTGCGGCTGCGCAAACGAGCCGTGTAGTTTGTATGCCGCGAGCTGCGTAAACATGATCGTCGAAGCGTGTGTGTTGGCAGTCGACTCTCCCGCTGCTGCTGATGACGACGATACCGGGGACGCAGGCGGGTGGAAGCCCCATTGCAAAAAGTGAATATCCGCGCCGCCTTCTTCTTGCTCTCCCTCCGCTTGCTTATTTTCTGCTGGTTGGCGCGGCAGAGGCAGGATGAACTGCGGATTCGAGCGCGCCGCGGCCGCCATGCGCTGGTACGTGTCGAGCGGGATGACAGCGCAGATGGAGCGTGGATTGTTGGCGTGGCGCAGACGCCAGAGCATTTCGATTTCCTTGGCGGGCAGGGCGAGGATCTTTTCGACGTCGAGGTAGGAACTTAGCGGTTTGATGCCGGGCGGACCAGACGTTGCTTTTGCAGCGGCGGCTATGGGGGAGGGCGGCGGTGAGGTTGTAGATGTTGTTGATGTCGTCGAGGACGATGATGATGGTGATGGTGATGGTGATGGTGATGGTGATGGTGATGCAGACTGGGGCCCTGGTTCAGGCGTTGCAATCGTCGACGCATTGCTGCGATACTCTGCGATTTTTTCCTTGTACGCTTCCTTCAGCGATTCCACCGACTCGTGGCCTTCCCTACAACAAACCTCAGGTCAGCAAACGTATACAATCATCTAATCAATCTCCCATTGTCATACTCTCGCGCCTTTTGCTGCAGTTTGTCCTTGTACTTATCCAGAATCTGCTGCGGGTCGCGGTGCGTCGCCAGGAAGCGCACGTCGTGCACCTGCGCCCATCGCCGTTGCTGTGCCTGGAGCAGGCGCGAGTTGGTCTTTAGAAGAGTGTGGAATCGAGGCAACCGCAGCGAGGCCATGGTGTGGTATTTTTCTTTTTCTAAGTATAATTGTTGTAAGGATGGAGCAGTGGAGCTTGGAGAAATATTATCGACGATATTGATCTGGATGCCAAGACCCGGTGCCGCGCCAAGCCTATCTACATCGCCGTACATCAATTGATGAATGTACATTTTGTTGAAATGTTGAAGGCTTATGTGTAATATTGAATTATAATATAGCTTTGATGATTAAATATTTTTTATTTCTACTAGGACACTATTTTCAGATACTCTTTATCCTAAATTTGACTCTCCTACTTTGTACCGTTTACTGGAGCCACATGCATTGCGTTTGGGTCACCCTCTAAAGATATATGTATATGCGGCACATGCAGTAAAGTATAGTTCCATATCATTCACCAAACCTGCACATTTCTTATATGTATCAAAGCCACAGGTTCAGTGATTTCGTAGATCTGTGGAGTTGGCCAAAATTTCAATGTTCTGAAGATCAATTCATCCGAAGTTGGCAAAATTATACAAGGCACAGGCGTCTATTCACAAACCCAGCTTTAATACAAACAGCAGCATTTCACACTCGGAGCGGACTTTCCAAGTGTTTATAAAGCGAAAAGTGTTTGTCTTGGCTGTGATAACTCTCTTACAGCCGATTCCGTGGTGGGGTAAGCATACCTTCAAATATACGAGTGCAATGAAGACTACATATTACTCGCATGATCCCGCAGCTGGAATGTTGGAAATCCACTTTTTCAAAACCCCAAAAATATACTGCCTCAAAAAACATCTCCAGTCTGTAAAAGCACCATGTCTCAGAGTCGCATAGCCGAGTTGGCGACCGCTGTCGCCCAGCACACCCAACGTGTCGACAGCTATCTCGCTGAGAAGAACCTCCCACGCCCCTCATTCGACGCAGATAGCCCTGTTGAGCTTGGACTACCGCCTGATATTGAACAGTCGCGAATCGCAGCTATTCAAGCCAGCCAGGAGCTCAACGACTTGCTGCGAGGACCGAGAGATTTGCTTCAAGTGTACAATTTCCAGGTGGGCACATTCCAAGCCTCCCTACCTAACTGCTAAACCGACGCGCGTAGCATAATCTTCTGGTACATTTGCAATTGATTTCGCGCTTTGATATTGCCAGCAAAGTTCCTGTGGATGGCGAGACCACGTTCGCAGAGCTGGCAGCCAGTACCGGCGTCAACCATACAGCATTGTGTACCATTCTGCGCTACGGTATCGCGTACCGAGTATTCAAAGAGCCCCGCCCTGGGGTGATTGCGCACTCTGCAGCTTCGCGACAAATAGCAGAAGATTCTCGTGTTGCGGGCTGGCTTGCAGCCTCTGTGGACGACATGTGGCCAGCGGCAGAAAAGGTTGTAGACGCGTTGGTAAAATGGCCGCTGGCTGCAGAGCCAAATCAAACTGTATGTCCTCGAATACATCTTGATAGCTACCAACTTGTAACTGATATCCAAAGGGCTTCTCGCTGGCAAACGAAACGGACCTGTCTTTCTACAGCGTGTTAGATAAAAGTCCAGAGCGAGCGCGTCATTTCGGCAGCGCCATGAGCTTTTTCACCACAGGCGATGGGTATTCGTTGCGTCATCTCACTGATGGATACCCCTGGGAGAAAATCAGTTCTGGAACGGTCGTCGACCTGGGCGGATCTCACGGTGATGCAGCATTCGCTCTTGCTCGCAAGTATCCTAATCTCAACCTGATCGTCCAGGAACTGCCCCAGGTCGTTGCAAATTCCACAGAGAAAGAGGGCTTGAACGTGAAATTCATGGTGCACGACTTGTTCCAAGAGCAACCTGTCCACGGCGCGGACGCGTATCTCTATCGTTGGATTTTGCACAACTGGCCTGAGAAGTACTGCATCCAAGCGCTAAGGTCCTTGATCCCAGCGTTGAAAAAGGGCTCACGCGTCCTTGTCATGGATTTTATGATGCCACCGCCTGGTGTGCTCCCTAACGATTTTGATAGAAAGCTGAGGTATGCATCTCACACTCACGCAATATATTGTCCAGGCACTGAGAAAACAACGCACAGGTCGATGGATCTGACGATGTTGGAGATTGGGAATGCAAAGGAACGTGACGTTGGCGAGTGGAAGGCGTTGTTTGAAAAGGCAGATTCGAGATTTGTTTTTCGAGGCGCAGAGCAGCCACCGGGGTCTACGCTTTCGATCATCGAGGTAACCTGGGATGATTGAGTGTCAACATGTATTCCCATGAAGGATGCTCTTACTGCATTTGTCCTTCAGCTTGACAAGAGATACGGAGAGTAGTGGATAATAGTATTGGTGAGATGAAGAATGAAGAATGAACAGGGTGACCTGATACGCTCTACGTTAGGCTCTTTCCTATGTCACCGTAGCCACAAAGTCTTACAATAGACAAAGCAAGAAAGCATAAAGACTGTGGCAGAGATTCATAAAGAAAATATGATGATGAAAGACAGAGCTGGGATGGGGAGGGGTGATAGCCTAGATGGCTGTCAGCGATTAGGCAGGTGCGAGTCTTTCTCCTTCTGCTTCGCGCCCACAACAGGTTTGTTTACTTTTTTTGCAGGTACAGCATACAGAGGAGAAAAAGGCACTACAACTACGGGTCTACTGGCAAAGCACAAGAAGAGTTCAATGAAAATCAATAATATTGTATTCTTTCTGTGTGTGGAACGGCACTCCCCCATTCGGGCCAGGCACAAGCCTGTAGCCAAGGAAAACGTCCTCGTCGGCGAGGTAAAAACCATTGACTAGAGCGGTGGGTTGTCTACAGTGTCTGCCGTGATAGAAAAGAAGAGTAGTGAATATGCTCGGAACCTCCGAAGGCACACTCGAGGAGTCCGCCTGGGGGTTCAGCCGCAGGGGATGGAAAACGAAGAAGAAGAAGGTCAGACGTGGTCGAAATGAAGAACGAAGAAGAGTTCTGAGAGTGCGAGTTGCTGTATTTATACCTGCTGGCCGCCCTGCTACTTTCCCCTTTTGGGATGGATGGCCTCAGGCGCCTATCTGGCACGTGAGGCTTCCACATCTTCTTTAAGTGTGAATCAACCGTCGACGGAATCGACAAGAGCTTCTCCAAGCGAAAGTGCAACCATTGTTTACAAGAAAGCTAACTGTGGGGTCCTCCAGTATCACGAGTTACGAGTACACCACAACCAGCAAATGCCAAGTGCGAGAGCTTCTCGAGCTGAACATGTCAGCGATTTTATCGTTGCAAGCACTTCCAGGCTCCCATATTTTAGGTCTACGGATTCCAACAAACCGTCATTAGTTTACGGCGCCCTCATTTCTTCCGCCGAGCGAAAGACAGCGAAAATTACCCCGAAGCCGAGTGAAAAAACCAAGTTCCCAACTACGATGGCTTCTTCTTCTTCTTCCAGGCTCGCCCTCGTTGAAGACTATGTCCCTGTGCCATACTTTGGATTGCAGCAGTTGGCCAATGTTTTCATCGGCCATCCTGTTTCCCCTCTGCTCCCTTGACCCTCGAGTTCCAAACAGCGTTTGACCGTCCTCGAAACCCACAAAACCAACACGATATCTTTTTTCCTCACCATAGACCTCGAGTCATTGGCGGCGAATGCCTTTAGAGTCTAGCTATTACAAGAATAACCCTCCACATGTTGTCCTAGGCACTAAAATGAAACACGGTTTGCATATACAAGAACGAAGAGGTTGTGAATACAGACGAGCAAACTGCTTACCAGGCTCGTTCTGTGTCTTTCTTTCTTTTTTTTTTTGTTCTCAGTATTTCAAGTCGACGATCAATTCAGCTACGTTGCATTTTTCAAAGGTCTTTCCGATCCTTAATTAATTTACCGTGTTTATTGTTCTTAGTGTAGGATAATGATGCCTAGGTTCTAAACGCCAAGCCCTAGCTCTCCATGTAAGCCTTGGCCGTCGTTCTTATTGCAGTTTAATCCAGACCCTCTAGACCGCAGACTCCACTATACTCCACTATTTGTGTTTTATATAGAAAAAAAAGAAAAAACAAAATTAAAATCCCGCCACTCTTCGTGGTCCACGACATTGGCTGCTGACTGCACTTCAGGAACGGAGCGCATCCGTTCCACATTGGGAACATGACCCCGCAACCAACCTGGGGAAGTGCATCTTCCCCCTCTCCACTGGAACAACACCTTGCATTTTACCGATATAACCGGTGTGGATGCTGAATCAAGCTCGCTTCAGTCGACGGATAAAATGGGATTTCCTTAACAAGACTCCACATTTGGATGAGCCTTTCTCGTATAAAGAGCTGCTCTCTCGCCGAATGCTCTCATTCCAGTCCGACATTGGAAACAAGCAACTGTACCAGGTTCGGAAGCAATGGCCCTCTTTCACACACAATCGCTTCATTCCAACTGGGAGTTCAAACAAGCCGATGATTCGGAATGGCTATCAGTGCCGTCAATACCATCAGTTGTTCACCAGGATCTCTTGTTCCATAAAAAGTTGGTTGCAAAGAACACCCGCACCATCGAATGGTTACATCGCTAATCAGTCAATCCAGAATCTCCGATCCTTTTATTGGCTTCAACGAGTTGCAGGCAGAATGGATTGGCGAGAAAACGTGGGTGTATCGCACCTCAATACCAAAGCCAAGCCTCCCAGCTGGTGCGAGCGCTTTTCTGGTTTTTGATGGTCTTGACACGTTTGCTACAGTTCATCTCGACGGCAAAGTGGTTTTAGAGAGTGATAACATGTTCCTATCTCATCGGGTAGAAGTTACCAGTCAGCTTCTTCAAAACGACAGCCAAAATCACACCCTTGAGATCCATTTCGACTCTGCCTTGCTCAGAGCGCGAGAGATCCAGAAAAACTACCCAAACCACAAGTGGGTTGGGTTCAATGGAGAAACGGCCAGACTTGGCGTCAGGAAATCTCAGTATCATTGGGGCTGGGATTGGGGCCCGGTTTTGATGACAGCCGGCATCTGGCGCGATGTACGCCTGGAGGTCTACAGCACGAGGGTAGCTGACCTGTGGACCGAGATGGAATTGTCGCATGACCATCAATACGCGCGAATTCAAGCGTTTGCAAAAGTTGAATCCACCCAGGAATTGACTGCACACAAAGCAACATTTTCCCTGACACTGGCTGGTACGGAAATAGGGCAGGAAACTGCTGTCATCAACCAAGATGGATCGGCCACAGTCAAGTTCAAAATAGACAAGCCAAAGCTTTGGTGGCCTAATGGATATGGAGAGCAGACTCTTTATCAACTATCGGTCAAGGTGACAGAAAACGACACGTCGGTGCACCAGCTGTCAAAGAATATTGGAATCCGTACTGCAGAGGTTATCCAAAAACCTGACAAACATGGCAAGTCTTTCTTTTTCCGAATCAATGGAGTTGATGTTTTCTGTGGCGGCTCGTGCTGGATTCCTGCGGATAACTTCCTGCCTCGCATCAGTGCAGAGAGATACCGGAATTGGATCAAATTGATGGTTGCAGGGAACCAAGTCATGGTCCGGTGAGTAACTGTGCTCTACAATTTGTGATTAGTTTTGTCATTTTGCTAAGTATCGCAGAGTTTGGGGCGGAGGAATCTACGAAGACAATGCGTTTTATGACGCATGCGACGAATTCGGCATTCTGGTTTGGCAGGATTTTATGTTTGGCTGTGGCAACTATCCGACCTGGCCAGCTATGCTGGAATCAGTGAAAAAAGAAGCAATTGACAATGTCTCACGACTCCGGCATCATCCGTCCATTGCGCTATATGCTGGAAACAACGAGGATTACCAGGTCCAGGAGCAGTCTGGGTTGACATACAACTACGAGGACAAGAACCGTGAAAATTGGCTCAAGACTGATTTCCCAGCCCGTTATATCTATGAGCACCTCTTGCCATCCATTGTGAGGGAATACTCGCCCAGTGTCTTTTACCATCCAGGAAGCCCTTGGGGAGACGGAAAAATCACGTCCGATCCGACGATAGGCGATCTCCATCAGTGGAATGGTAAGCAGCAGCGTTTCCTCTAGCTAATTACTCAAGCTAACAAAGGTTAGTATGGCACGGTACCCAAGAAAAATACCAGATATTTGGAACAATTGGCGGCCGATTCAACAGCGAATTTGGCATGGAAGCTTTCCCCCATCTCGAGACAATTGAGCATTTCGTTGAAGACGAGAAAGATCTATTTCCCCAGTCTCATGTGATTGATTTCCACAACAAAGCTGACGGCCACGAACGTCGGTTGGCTACTTATCTCGTCGAGAACCTGAGAACCGCGACTGATTTAAAGGTAAGCACAAATCAATTACTCTTTAAATAAATGCTTATAAAAATTATAGACCTACATTTACTTGACCCAAGTCGTTCAAGAAGAAACCATGATGTTTGGCTATCGCTCCTGGCGACGGCAATGGGGAGATGAGCGCCATTGCGGAGGTGCCTTGCTCTGGCAGCTCGACGACTGCTGGCCGACCATCTCATGGGCGATCGTCGATTACTTCTTGCGTC
Source organism: Talaromyces islandicus (assembly GCA_000985935.1). NCBI lineage: Eukaryota > Fungi > Ascomycota > Eurotiomycetes > Eurotiales > Trichocomaceae > Talaromyces > Talaromyces islandicus. Next base: position 641,300 of record CVMT01000009.1, on the reverse strand, counting down.
CCAAGCCCGCCTACTATGCCATGGCACGCATCCTCGCTCCCGTCGCCATCGGCGTCCAACGCGAACACCACGATTGGAGTATATCGCACGCGCGACCCGCAAAGACCAGCAAGTACGAGCTATGGGCAGTTAGCAGTCTGCGCGAGGAAGCCACAGCGCTCGTCGAACTTCGCTTCATCTCAGTCGACAAGGGCACCGAAGTGCGTGACCGGATTGTGCACGAGAACGTGCGGCTTGTGCCGAATGGAACTACGAATATCATTCTCGACGGGGTCATTGACCACAGTGTCTACCCGGAGCCGCACGTTCTTGCGGCCCGGATCTGGGTTGATGGACAACTGGTTGCGCGAGACGTCGACTGGCCGCAGCCGTTCAAATACTTGGATTTGAGTGACCGTGGGTTGGTTATTAGTGAACAAGACGGATCTGCAGAAGGCGAACAGCGACTGCTAATCACCACGCAAAAACCGGTGAAGTGTTTGGTCTTTGAAGAGCGAGAGGGCGTCACGATTAGCGACAGCGCTGTCGATATTGTCCCGGGCGACGATCAGGTTGTGACAATTAGCGGGTTGAAGCCGGGGGATAAGCCGTTGAGATATAAGTATTTAGGAAGTGACTGATGGGATTCTAATATTGTTTTGTACCACATAACGCGTAAAGGTATACGCAGGTTATTTTTTTCCTAATTAAGAATTCGAGGTATCGAGTCACGTTCAATTATGTTTTGAACAACGCGTCTACATGCCATAAAGAGTCAAGTGCAACAGCTTTATTTGGTGGATTTACATCCTTGGCCTGTCTCTCTTTTACAAGAACAGCAATAAGTCAACAAACTAGGCCGTCGATTTATACTCCAAACAGGGCGTGATTACGTAGTGGAAAGTGATCGGAATGGACAACACGAACATCCCTGTTTCGCCACTTTGAAGGATTCCCTTTGAAACATACTTGATTTTGGTAAGACTGTCAAGACTATGGTATGTAGTGCTAGTACGTAGGAGCGTCATTTCCTAGACGTCAGTGGCTGTGCCTTTCACTATGTGTTCAAATTAAGGTTTAAATACTGTTTACACAGCAAGCACCGTGTAACAGAAGCATACCAGAACTAATTTCGATCTTCATCGTGTGGAGGTATACCATACAGCGAGCACATGTACATGTACAGGAATGCAAGATCGGCGCTTCTTTTAGCCACATTCCAGAGAGGAAATAAAACAAGACAACGGGAACATATTAATTACGTAGTCCTTTCTTCAGGACGAACTTACTCTAGATTATTTTCTATTTTATTTTTTTCTCTCTAGTCTTTTGTTTCTTTCGTCCTGCCAGTCCGCGTCTCGTCGGTCCGTTAACAGCTCAGTTCAACTCCAGCCGTCACCATGTCTCCTAGCACGCTGCTGAAAGCCTTGACTGGCCTGATGGTGGCTAGCGTCGCGTCTGCACACATGGAACTAAGCTGGCCGTATCCGCTGCGCAGCAAGCTCGATCCGAACAAGGATGAGAGCATGGTCGACTATTCCATGACGAGCCCGCTCACACCGGACGGTTAGTCCTCTTACCCAGAAGAATAACTACTGGAAACCAGGCTGACTGTTTTGATTAGGCAAAAACTTCCCATGCAAAGGCTACCACACCAACACCCCCTTCCGATCCACAGTTGAATGGACCGCGGGCCAAAAATACAACATCTCCCTCGAAGGCAGCGCAACCCACGGCGGTGGATCATGCCAGCTCTCACTAAGCTACGACAATGGCACATCTTTCTACGCAATCCAGTCGATGGAAGGCGGGTGCCCGCTCGAATCGACCTACGACTTCACGCTGCCCGAAGACGTGGCGGCTGGCGACGCGCTGTTCGCCTGGACCTGGTTCAATCTCCAGGGAAACCGCGAAATGTACATGAACTGCGCAGACGTGACGATCACGGGCGGTTCCGGGTCTCCCGATGACTTTGAGAAGGCGTATCCGCCGATGTTTACGGCAAATGTGGGTAATGGCTGTGAGACGGTTGAGAAGCAGCCTGTGGTGTTTGAGAACCCGGGGAAGCAGGTGCTTTATGGTGACGGAGTGACTGAGTCGAGTGAGGTTTCTCCCGCTTGCTCTTGATATGTATATATCAATCTATATATCTTTGTAGATTCGCTGAGTAGTCATTTCTGTCCTTTGCGAAAATAATAATCCAACGTCAGATATCGACGACCGGGTCTTTCTTAGCAGGTCCGGAAAGTATGACCCACTTTTCAATTTCCATGGGGTGCGCCCCTACCAATCAGCATGCAATTAACTACATCGAAGTATAGGCTCTATAGCACGGATTTAGCTTAAGCCCGCGGAGTTAAGCTTAACGATGATGTTGGTGTACAAGTATAAGTATATATCAGCGCCACACATGTATATCGCATCATTGGTGTCAGAGAATACTGAACGCAAGAAGAGCTCGAGGTAGACATTGTGATCCAGCAGCACTGCCATATTTTCTGACATCGTCCACGGTCAACGCTCACAAAAAATGTCCGACTCATTGAAATATGCTGTCAAGAGTTCATCCCGCTCTATACAAGTAGCGGTGAGTACCGAACCAGCAACCAAAGGCCTATATCAGTATCTGGGCAAGTCCGGCCTCAAGGTGTCAAGAGTCATCCTGTACGTTATGCTATACAATCCTATTCTTGTTCTATGCTAACGCCAACAGTGGCGCAATGAGCTTTGGGACGCCAGAATGGCAAGGTTGGGTTCTTAACGAAGAAGAGTCACTTCCTCTACTGGAACACGCATTCAACGCCGGAATTCGTACTTGGGACACTGCCGATCTCTATTCTCACGGTCAGTCAGAACAGATTATCGGCAAAGCCATCAAGAAGTTCAATCTTCCTCGAGAAAAGCTCGTCATCCTCACCAAAATCTTTTTTGGTGTCACCCCCGATACTCCATCCAATCAGCCAGGCACGACTATAGCCAACGATGGTGAACTTCTCAATCAAACTGGCCTGAGTCGTAAGCATATTCTCGATGCTGTCGATCAGAGCGTTGCGAGACTCGGAACATATATCGATGTATTGCAGATCCATCGTCTAGATCGTTCGGTACCATTCGAGGAGACCATGCGGGCCCTAAATGATGTTGTAGTGTCTGGAAAGGCGCTATATCTTGGAGCTTCCAGTATGGCAGCATGGGAATTTCAACAGCTACAGAATATTGCTGAGCGGAATGGCTGGCATAAATTTATCTCCATGCAGAACTACCACAACTTGATCTACAGGGAAGAAGAACACGAAATGATTCCGTACTGCAACAACACTGGTATCGGCCTGATTCCCTGGTCACCTGTTGCCCGTGGCGCCTTGGCCCGTCCATGGGCCACTCGAAACACTCTTAGAGAAGAGAAGGATGCCGGACTCCAGCTACTGGTTCGGGGAAGAGATGATCAGGTTAATGAAGAAATTGTCAGTCGTGTTGAGGAGGTGGCAAAGAAACTCGGAAAAACTATGGCTCAAGTTGCAATTGCATGGACTCTGAGCAAAAATATGTGTCCCATCGTGGGCCTGAACAAGAAGGAGAGAATTGATGAGGCTGTCGAAGCGACCAAGTTTCAGCTGAGCGAGGAGGATATCAACTACCTCGAAGAACCATATTTGCCCAAGGCGCGACTTGTACTGTGAAGACCACACTAGTTGGCTGTATTACCTCTCTTATGGACTTTAGCTATAATTTTGGTTATAATAGCAGACACATACAATAAGTCGGTCAAATATGTTACAGCCATCGGCTTTAAATAGTACTTATTTATCCTGCTCATAATATAATAAAAGACTATTCCTTTTATAATTTATCCTTAAGATAGCTAATTCTACAGAAATAGCTTAGGACTCACCGCATTATCTTTGATTATATTCCTTAAAGAATGCCATAGGCCCTATACGAGGCACGTAGCGTCAACTGCCATGCATGGAATATGGGGCTAGCCTGTATGTTAACACATGAGTTGCATGAAATTGAATTGTCTTCATAGATATCATAACCAAGTCCTATAACCAACGACATTCTAAATACATTTAATATAGCCATAGCATTTTGTTAACAAATAGCCCTAAACAACAACGCTGTCCACAGGTTAGAATGCATAGTTAAATGAAAGAACCAAATACACTCACCTCCACGGGTGCTCATCCACACCATACTGGATATCCTCGAGCCAATTCTTCGCCGTCCGCGCAAAGTCGCCAATTTCTTGCCCCTCGGGCAGCCCGCAGTCGATCACGCCTCCGTTCCAACTAATTGACCGAATCGGGCTGACGACCAGCGCAGTGCCCGAGCCAAACACCTCGAGCAGACGGCCCTGCTCCGACGCGGTCTTGACCTCGTGCATGTACACTCGTCGCTCCGTTACCGTCCAGCCCTGCGGCACGAGGCGTTCGCGGGCCAGCGCGAGGATCGAGTCGCGCGTGATGCCCGGCAGGATCGTGCCGTCGAGCGGCGCGGTAAGCAGTTCTTTCGACTTTGTCTCGGGATTGATCCATGCAACAAACAAATTCATGGTGCCGCACTCGGTCATGTACTGCTCTTCAGGGACGGCAGGGTCGCCGAGAAGCCATAAAACCTGCTGCCAGCCTTGATGGGTCGCTTGCTCAGTGGCGACAATCGTAGGCGCATAGTTACCTCCGACTTTCTTGTTGCCGGCTCCCCCGGGCCATGCGCGCACGGGAGATGATGCTGCCTGTAGTGAGATGGCTTTAACTCCGCTGCTGCCAAAGTAGTTACCCACGGGGCTCGCAATTACATATAGTAAAGCTGACCCAGGGCGTGAGACACTCAGATCCGGCGATGTGCCGACCAGCGTTGGCCGGAGATATAGAGCAAAGCCACGGCCTCTGAGCGGATAATTAGATAGCTGTAGTTACGCAATGGGCTTTTATTGGAAACATACTCGGGAACCCAGCGGCTCTCAAGCTTGGTGTATTCGGACAACAGCTTGAGAACCACGTCTTCGTCAAAAGTCGGCAGCGCAACGCGGGCCGCCGAGTCGTTGAGTCTCTGGATATTCTTCTCTGGCCGGAAGAGGCGCACTCGGCCGTCAGCGTCTTTGTACGCCTTCATGCCCTCGAAGCAGCAAAAAGCATAGTGGAACACAGAAGCCGCCGGGTCAAGCGTCAAGGCTTTGTACGGCTCGATCACCGGGGCTGCCCATCCTGTCTGGCTGTCCCATTCCGCAGTGAGAATGTGGTCTTACCAGTATAGACTGACAGTGAGTACGGGGTAGCCAAGAACAAGGACAGTTTAATCGCGCAATGGCGGGACAGTCGGCTTACCGGTAAACGAGCGGCCAAACTGCAGCTTGTCGGACGGCAACAGAGGCTTGGGACTGTCGGTCTTGGTAATTACGAGCCTAGAGAAATCCAGGCCCTGCGCGGTAGTGGTGCTCATGGTGGATGGCGATGCCAGGAAGGGTCATAGGTCATAGACGAGCGAACATGACAGCTTGTGGTTTCCGCACTGATCGCGGGGTTGGAGCCGATGGCGTGGGCCTATGCTGTTAATGTGCTAGCGGCAGCAGATGGACGCCGACACCAGACACTAGCGTTTTCGTAAAACTTTGACAGAGGGCATAGCTAGCGAACTAAAGAATTTGGGGGCATCAGACTGGTCGCGTGGAGACGATTGAGAGCGTCGTGTTGATCATGGTTATCTCGGCGGGCCGGGCCTTAGTCAGCGATCTCGATAAGCTCGAGAAGTAACTATGTTACTGTACTGTCATTGTTAAGCGGGAAATATTGAGACAAAATTTAGAATCCACCGCTAGGAAATTTTTAATTTTCACATTCATCAGTGATAGATTAGATCAAGTAATATGGATGAATCTGCCCCTTTGCAAGATACGAAGATAGAATCCGCAGTGTTCACTCTATTATTATGTGTTATTATTCTTACATGGGTTATGGTTAGTAGTACCTCTAAAAACAGATAACCCTAATGTATATGGAAATTGCTTCTACTTTGGAGAAGATCAATTAATGATTTGTTTTTCCTGTGCTTTGTTATTACAGTGTCTAATGTCCAATACCCAGCGCCCAAGGTCTAGAGTACAGGTCAATTACGATTCTAGGGAATACCCTGTTGTGCAACAACAATACCTCGTAGGCTCGCAGGTTTTATTATTGAAATATCCCATGGTAGTATCAGGTTATTTAAAGATGCTGCTTAAAATAGCCCAGTCCCCGTGCTCTGATTGGCTGTGAATGTCGTTGCCTGACCCCGCAGGCACTACATACAGCCAGCCAATCAGGGGCTGCCACAGCCTCCACAGCAAACACTCGCAAGGCGCCCTGATTGGGCGTCTCGTCTATAGAAGGATTGTCTACTTTCAAAGAACCATCCGTCAGCTCCTTCGCGATGCCCTGCGGCCATACGAACTGCGTCATGAGAATGGTGCTGCCTGTCGTCTCCTGTGTGGGTATCGCTACCATGGCAGCTATATCAATCTCTGCCGCCCAGCTCTTTCCTTGTGCAACATCCACAACATCCTCCAAAACATCAACATCCACGGCGTGCTGTATATCGCACTCCGACACTTGACAAGACAACAAAAAGCACACTATGGCGACCGCGACGACTACTCTAGCAACTGCCACATCTACAACGTCGGCTACGGCAACATGTGTGAGTATGGCCCCCGGCAAAGATGGCTATCTACCACCAGAGGCCTGCGGCAATCTTCTCATGTACCGCCCATCCTTTGCCGCCGCCGTTTTCTTTGTCGTTGTCTTCGGTATCACAACCCTAGTTCATGCCGTTCAAGGGGTTGTCTACAAAAAGGTGAGGAACAATTGTATTGTTCCATGTTGTTCATGTCTAATAGACGGTAGAAATTCACCTGGGTGGTCACTATGGGCGGTATCTGGGAAATCGCCGCTATGCTGATGGGCGCCCTGCTGGCCAAACATCAAAACTCAGAGACCTATGACACCCTGCACACCATCCTCTTCCTGCTCGCGCCGCTCTGGATAAACGCCTTTCTGTACATGACCCTCGGCCGGATGGTATGGTTCTTTGACGAGCGGAAAAAACTAGCCGGCCTCTCCGCCCAGCGATTCGGTAGCCTGTTCGTCTGGCTCGACATTTTCTCTTTCCTGATCCAGGCCACCGGAGCAATCATTTCATCGCAAACCGGAGTGTCGAATTCCTCCATCATGTTGGGTCTGCATATCTACATGGGCGGCATCGGCGCCCAGGAATTTTTCATTCTCTGCTTCACCGTCATGCTGATCACGCTGCACCGTCGCTTAATCGCGCAGGAGAAGCGCGGTATCATGCTCGAGCGGCTGCACAACGGGACTATGCCGTGGCGGTGGCTATTCTACGGAATGTATTTTGCCCTAACTATGATCACCGTAAGTTTTCCTCTTTGCTTTCTTTTTATACCACTTCAATGCTAATTACCATGCTAGGTCCGCATCATCTTCCGTATCTGCCAATACTCCAAAGGCACGGACGCCAACAATGCAATGCTCTCCCACGAAGCATACGAATACGTCCTCGACGCTACGCCCATGTTCCTCTCCCTCGTCGCGCTCAACGTGACCCATCCTGGCCGCATCATCTCCGGCCCTGACGCCAGCTGGCCGCGTCTGAGCCGCAAGGAGAAAAAGGAACTCAAACGCCAACAAAAAGCCGAAAAGGAAGCTCGCAAAAAGGGTCTTTACTATCCCGACACCAACACAAATTCTCAAGAAGATTTTGCGCATGGCGGGGATTCGGGAGTGGCGGAGCAAACGCCCTTGAACATGCTGAGATACCAGGAAGAAGGCGGTCACCAGTCTTATACTGCACCTCCTGCTGCCGCCGCTGTCTCTCATGGCCATTATGATGATGTTCCTCCCGTAACGGCCTACTATCCGGCCCATGACCATGATTATCAGCCTCCTTCGGCGCGCTGGGAAGGGTACTCTTCGTACGACCACTCCAGAGCATGATTTCCTCCTCTCTTTTTTTTCTTTGCCACTTGCCTTTTTAACTGAGCGTTATACTTTGGGTGGAATTTTTTTTTGATAGATATCGTATACCTTTTTGCGTCAATACCAGCATCGCGCGGCGTTGAGGATTATTTTCCTTTGTTTGTATTTGATACTGGAGAAAATCTGCATATGATACATGCCGAAGAATACATAATGCTCTTTATCCGATGTCCAGAGTTAATTACACACTATTGCGCTTTTTACTTTTTCCTTGTCTTTTTTGAAAATCAATGCAAAAGTAAAAAACAGGTTGGCATTAATCAAATATCAGAAAGGAAAGAAAATAACCACGCCACCCTCATCATCACATACGTGTCCATGCAAACAAACAAGCACCATAAAATGCAACCAGACTCATAACCACAAACTAAGACAGAGAAGGGAAAAATTTAAAATCGAAAATAATATGCAAGTCGACGCCACCTGAAAGAATAGAACCCCCGAAATATCTGTGCCTTCACAACTATATGCACCGAACCGAACAGAAGAAAAAAATTAGTATTAGAATCAGAAAAACACGACAACCTCTCCCCGCTCATTCCTTTTCAGTCGCAGCGTCCGCCACAGATCCTTCTCTTCCTCTGCGCGTTGGTCTCGATCAGACCGGCTGCTGCGTCCGCGGCCGCGACGGTCACGCTCCATATCTTCCTCGGGGTCGTTCGAAGAGCCCGCTAGAGATGGATAGTCGCGATGGAAGCGTTTAAGAGCCTTGTTGATAGAGCACCCGCGCTCGCTCTCCGGTCCCTTGGTGACCAGCGACAAGAAATAGCCAGCCTTTTCGCGCTCAATTTCCTCCTCTGTGAGTCGCTCGTGATGTCGGTACACCACCATCTTGCGGTTATCGTCGCCGGCGCTGTCTGAGCCTCCACCGTGGTATTCGATCGCCTTGAGACGGCGAGAAGGCCGAGTCGAGTCGTAGTGGTCATTACCATAGCTCTGTGAGCTGATCTTGCGTTTGGTCTTGCGAGACTCTCCGGCCCGCACATGCCGCACGCTTGGTGTCTTCTTCGACCGACGGACCTGGACCAGCGCATGGTGGTCACCGCCGTCCGAAGACGGGCGTGTGCGAACGAGGGCCTTGGACGGCGGCTCAGCGCTTCCATGGCTGCTGCCAGACACATTGGATCCGCTGAACATGGACATGATGCGTCCGGCGCGGCCCTTGAGGGATATGCCCAGCCCGTTGTCTCCAGGGCCGGCTGATTTGTCACTACGCCGTGTTCTCTTGAGCGGCGACTGCGGGTCTTGGTACCGCCGCGAGTCTCCCTCGTCCTCAGTGTAGTCTTCATACTCTGGGGATGGCGATCGTTCGTCGCGCAGCATGCGATCCAAGCCTCCGGTCAATCCCGAGTGCTGAAGGTACGGGGTACCTGCGTGGTTGATCACACTGGACGGAGCGTCTGTCATGGGAGTGTCCTCCTCCGGCCGCGCATTCGCTGCCTCGACATCTAACTCGTCAACATGTCCGCGCTTGCGCTTCTTGTCGCTGGTCGTTTTCGCTTCTGCGTCTGGCGATCCGCGGTCCGCGCCTTTCTTGCGATTCTTCTTCTCTTTCTTCTTGGGCGCGGGTGTCATGAAGTCCATGGAAATGTTGGACACTTGGTTCTCGTACAATGAAGGCTTGATCGGCTCAGCGCCATAGGAGAAGCCATTTTCTTCATAGGCGACATCGTATTCTCGGTCTTCTTCTTCGACGTCGGTGTCGTATTGCGCCAACGCCTTGCTCGGCTCAAACACCGACGGGGCGTTGGAGATCATCGCCATTTGTTCCTTGGAACCCCCCAGCGAGACTTTGGACGCAGTTGGTGTCTGGTCAGTGACGAGAAAGTCAAAGACGTTGACGTCGTCTGGCTCGGGAGGAGCAGCCAGTTCTGCTGGCTTCGAGGCAGGCTTTGAAGCGGCCTTGGTAGAGTCACGCGGAGGACTCGGAGCTGGGGGAGGAGGCTTGTAATCAGGATCGTCTGCATCGGGAGCGTCTTCGACGTAAGGATGGCGAGGCTTTTTGGTATTGGCGGAGTTTCCGTTGGTGGTGGTCAAGGTTTTGGAGTTGTTGGTTTTGTTTTTGCCTTGCTTGTTGCCCTTCTGGGGCTTTGCCTTATATAGGGCGCCTTCATATTTTTGCGCTTCGGTCATGCAGGACTGTGCGGTGAAAAACGCGAAGAGTTCGTTAGTCTCGTCCAATAGAAGACAGCATGTCTCCAGCGACGCATCATGTCAGGCACAGTGAGCAGCACCACCAATCGGGCAACAACAAAGTCAATGGGCAGGCATCATCGCCCTGACCAGATGCGCCGTCGCCGCCAGAAACCAATGCTAACAAGAGGAGAAATCCATACCGTATGCGATCGATAGTCGGTGCCCTGAAAGTGGACCATACAGTCTATACAACTGAACGAGGCGCCGTGACACCGGCCGCGATGGGGATCGAGCTTCTTCTTGGTGAGGACATCCCCACAGCCCTGCGCAGCGATTAATATTATTATTAGCAACGTTTGCGACCGTTTCTCGCTGGATCTGGCTGCCTACCTCGCATTGGAAAGAGACCATTGCTGCTTTCTAGTTCCTGGTCAGTGACGTGGACCGCCGGTTGACCATTCGCTGGGCTAACTGGAGCCAGATCCAATCCTTCCAGAAAGCGGATGATGCCTGACGAGCGCAGTAGCCTTACAGCTGTCAAGCGTGGATTTGTTCAAGGCCAGCTAGTGCCCGATGGCGGCAGCAGTGGAACTGGTTGCTGGGGGTGGAAAAGAATGAGGCGGTCAGGAAGGCGATCGTACCAAGAACAATCAATTAAGGGGGATCCGGTAGGAGTAAATAGAAAGACACAGCCTGGCACAGCGAGCGAAGTGGGGAGGGGGCGACACTTTTGTCAGGCCCCTGCGTCTGGCGGAAAATAACTAAGAATATCAAACAAGGAGGATCAACAACATCAACAACAACGGCAGTTTCGCTCTGAGCTTTTTTTCCCTTAGCGCCCGGCGTGGTAGTGCGCTAGTCCTGTTCGAGCGAGGCCGCGGAGGGCGGTGCAAACTGGGCAAACACGCGGGGACAAGAATGGCGCATCTTCCGCTCTTGCTGTCTGTTTGTTGTCTGCCTTTCTGTCTGTGACTTTCACGCACACACACACTCTCTCTCTCTTTCTCTCTCTCTATCACTCTCGTTTTCTCGTCTCGCTCCAGCGGCCATCAACCATCCCTCGATCTCTCCATATATACATCACACAGCAGCTCCGGCCCATGGGGGCTGACTGGCCTCCGTGACTTGTTTCGCGCTTTGTCTGGCCAATCAGCACCTATACTGACCAGGGTTGTCAGCAGACACGGCTGGCGCTGATGCACTCGTGCGGCAATCAGCCATGAACCACGCCCTCCTTGGCCTGTCTATCGCAGTCTACTTGCCGATCTCCGTCCGCATGCTTCTAGTCTTCGACGGATCTCCTTACTATAGGGGCTAAGCATGTACCGCTCTGGATCGATGACGTTGTGAGGTTGTGGGAAAGGAGTACGTGCTACGTACTTTCAAAGTTGAAGGGACTCGTTGCGCGTACGGAGTGCATCACAGCGGATAAACTATATGTCCGGGTTTCATCTATCGCCTGCATAGAGGCTACATACGATATGTAGAGAGGCATTTACAAGCATGTACAAGCACGTACCTGCCACCAGCCAGGCTCGACACTACTACGTATTTACATGTCTCGCGGTGTACATCTGCCGTAAGATTCGACCATGCACGCCGCCACTTCCCGCTCCGGAAAACAAGCCGCTTCGCCAGCCAAGCGCCTCGATCGACAACAGCGGAGGTCATGCGCCTCGTCGGCCGACATTTGAAGGGCGTAGGTGGTGTGCCATCCAGCATTGCTTTTTGTCCAACCATCTCGCGCTAAGACTGTCGCTTTATTCGAGCAAAAGGGTGTGAGCATTCTTTGTGGCGCAACGGCATTCAGAGCCGACTGTTGATTACACTCCTTCGCCAGGCCGTCCAATGGGAGTATACCGGCCTTTCCATCGCGCGATTGTGCCATGACTCGGTGCACTGCTCAGTGCGTATCACAAGATAATTACCGGATGCTTTGCGAGGTAAACATGTTTAACCCCTCTAGCCCCCGCGAGTGAGCCTAGAGCCAATCAACATTAGCCATTGTCAACTTCTCCATCGATAAAAATCTTGCTCACGGTTCCTTGGTGATCTCCACGGCGGGGTTGGAGTCTGCATCCGCCTGCTCTTTTTTGGTGGTCTTCAATAGCGTCTGTTCTTCATCTGCTGTGCCGGCTTCTTCCTCGTCCTCGTCTCCGCATCCGCAGTCGTAGTCATCGAGGTTGTTGCAGTCATATTCCGGTTTTTCCAGCATGGCATTGACCTCATTGTGGATAAAGCAGCCCCAACCCGCTGCAGCATCGCGAGAGGACACTTGAGGTGGGTACTTTTTAAGATGTTTCTGGAAATGCGCAGCGCATTCGCCACTACGTAGTATCAATTAGTTCACTTTTTCCTCGTCTGAAGACAGAAAAAGGCAATATCCTACCAGGGGTATAGACGGGCAAACAAGTAAACATAGGAGCGCAACGCGTCCTGTTCCTCCTCCGTCGGCTTCTTGGGGTATCTCGCCATCACAGTGTGAAAGTATTTCCAAGTTGCGCGGCCCAGTTCCGCCCTTGTGTTAACGATCAGCACAACCTCTCTTCAAAGAACAGTATTATTGATTTTTTTTTTTTTTTTTTTTTATGGTAGAGATAACGCACTTGGCAGTCTCATTGCCCAATTTTGGCATGATCACCTGGCCTTTTAGCACATCCTCGCTCAGCGCAAGATTGCCCGAAAGGCTCTTTGCATCCATCAGATGACCTGGGGCCCGCGTCGCCGGACTGTCCGGCGCCTTGGGCTGCATAAAGACAAAGTAGAACATGAAAAAGAGAGCGAACGTGCTGAGGAAAATAAGCCGGGTCGTGGGTCGAGCAGCCATTGCTTCGGCTGCTTGGGTGTGTTGACTTGACTAATTGACTAAGTGAATGTATTTATATATATATATGAAAATATCGATAAAGGCGCACTCGAGAATTGAAAAGAAATATAGACGCAAGAAAATATCGTAGTCTTTCTGGAGTGCGAAGAGGCAGAAAAGGGTCAAGGTGTCATGTTGGTCCGCGTACCAATATTCACCCGAGCGGGACAAAGCGCGCATCTAGCCTGGCCCGTCGGGTGTTTTCCACGTGTTGGTCATGTGATCTCATATCAATATTGAATATCCAAGTACAGTACGTAGTGGTCGAGCAAAAAAGGTATTGGCATTCCCATTTTCATAGAGATTGGTTTTTAAGCAGTAAATCGTATTAGGGTCGTAATTATGTATCGTGGTAATTAATCTATTATATACGTAGTCTAATCTACTCTATTGACAATCCAGGGCGCAACTCAGGCTTTGGTCTCGACCTCGAGCTCGGCATTAGGCGTTTCCAGTCCCTCTACACTTTCGTCAGACGACTCCGCTTTACCTTGATGTCCCTGCGTTCCCAGCTTCAGAAAGGGCACCAACAAGACACCCAACCCGGCCGACGCCGCAGCGAACCAGTACGTTGAAAGGTACGGTTTTATCGGAGATGCCGGTCCTTGGTTACGGACGGAATTGTAAATAGCGGTGGTGATGCCGAGACTGATGTTGGCGCAGAATTTGGACGCGGTGTTGAAAATCCCTCCCGCAAGCGACTGGTCGGATGGTGGAAGACTGGACATGACATACATCTACATTACCACGACATCAGTAAAAGAGGGAGGCGGAGCAAATTGAGGGAGAGATAAACTCACATTGACCACGTTAAACTCAATGTCGGCTCCAACAACCATCAACAGCAGCGGCACAAAGTACCAGGCCCAGTAGATACCATCATCTGGCGTAAAGCTTATAATAAGGAAAGCGACCAGGTACGCTGTGGCTCCGATCATCATGAGAAGCTTGTTGCTGACTTTGTGCAGAATGAGACCGCAGACAATGTTGACCAAGATTCCATTGATGATCATCGGCAACAAGCGAGCTGTAATTTCCAATGGTCGATAGTGTTTGACTTCTTGCATGTACAGCGCGATCCAGAATTGACCGCCAATAAATGCCATGAAGCCTAGGGAGAGAGATCCCATTAACTTTTGTTGAGTTAGCTTGATAATAACCAAAAGGAACATTCACGGGTAAGTCCACTCACCAGAGAAAAGTTGCGATCCTTCCAGACATAAAGAGGCATCAAAGGGCTCGAGTAAATGGATTGCCAGTACAGGAAAGAGCCAATAAGGACTACTCCCAAAACAAGCAGCACAATAACATATGGCGTTTGCCAACCTTTGGGTGCGTCTCCGGCAGTGCTATATCCGTGTCAGCAGTGCTAAAGAACTCCCACGTACAAGGAAACTCACGAAAGTGCGGTCGAAAATAGAGCAATGCCAGAAATCGCCAACAGCATGCCGATAGGGTCCAGTCTCTTCACTGATTGCCAATTCAACGTAACAGCGGTTTTCGGGGGGTCGTTGGGAACCGTCCAGACGGTCAACAAGGTAAAAATGGCGTATATAACGGCCAATGCCCAGAAAGCGACTCTCCAGCTGCCGACTTGGGATGCAACGCCAGAGACAATCATCCCTCCTACATAGCCTAGGGGGTTCCCAGCACTGAAGCAAGCAAAGGCGCGGTTTTTCCGTTTCGATGGTTTCGAATACACCACTCCCAGCGATCCCACTGCAGGTGGTACGACCGAAGCGCAAAAGATGCCCATAACCCCCGAGAACACGTCCATGTAGATAGCTGTGTTGGCGAATCCAGCGATTACCAATGCGACTGTAAACCCCGCCATGCTGGCCATAAACATGATGCGACGGCCGAACATATCAGCCACTTTTCCAAATGCCAACAAAAACGCACCGCTAGTGAGTCTATTATATTTCACAGGTTAGGTTCTACCTCGTAACCACAGTCAAGGACCAAAACATACGAAACGCCAGCAGTAATCCATGTGATTTCGGCGGAATTCATGTTGAGATCTTGTCCGATAGAAGCAGAGACGACAATGACTAGTCCCTGGAAGAACGACGTTTGGGCGATGGCCATGGTCGTTGTCAAGACAAACAGGCATTCCTGCACGGTGCTGGAGAAGCATTCGGGGCGGTCATTTGGGTTGCGCAGCTGCTCGTCCTGCGAGGCGTCCTGCGAGGGGCCCGATTCTTCCTTTGCTGCGGTCATTACGTCTGAATACTACCGATGGCGCTAGTAGTGTTGACCTTTCTCTGACTGTACAAAGAGAACCTTGCAATGTGAGAGAGAAAAAAGGAAAAAGAAAAAAAAAAGACCCGAGGTGTCGACGCTAATTGCTGACGGTACAAAGCGTAAACCAGGCTGTAATCTTATCGATCTATCTATGATCGCCGTGTGTTTGAGATTGTGTCGAACTTGCGGACCATGTTCCGGGAGCTCGACCAGCTCATTATTATTGCAAGTGCAGCGGGGTCAGCGTTCTCGCAACGTGCTTCATAATTGTTACACGTCCGATCATCGATTATTGCGGTGAGAGGGAAAAAACCCCGGCTCTTTATTAGTCAGGGTAAGCACGCAAGCTCCAGGAGGTGGGCGGCCACCTTCCGCCGTCTGCCCCACTGCGCGCAACTTTCCGTGATACACAGTTACATGTATCATCAAATTTATAATGTTCTATATGTTTACTATGCCAATGCATGAATAATACGCGCAATGGTGGCAGACGCTCGGAAAAGTGGAGGAACCCAGATTCCGAAGTCGGTCC
Organism: Talaromyces islandicus; assembly: GCA_000985935.1. Taxonomy (NCBI): domain Eukaryota; kingdom Fungi; phylum Ascomycota; class Eurotiomycetes; order Eurotiales; family Trichocomaceae; genus Talaromyces; species Talaromyces islandicus. The sequence continues at coordinate 625,513 of CVMT01000009.1, read as the reverse complement.
ATCTGCTGCATTTAGACTCAGCACTTGCATGCACATGTGGAAGCGGGGCCTACGTGATATTGGTTCTACCAGATTAACTGATAGCACTACCGACATTGAATTCTTGATACATAGTACATATGTATGGACTGGTGCAGTAATTTCGCAGATTATCGGTTTTAAATGTTCTATTCAGTTGTATCAATCGATGGCTGTCACACATGTGTAGTGTACGCGTAATGCGATTGTTCAAATGTTGTTTTCCAGGAAATATATTGATATCTGTGTCACATCAATCCGCAAGTATCAATGTGCATGCTTCAATGTTACATCAACGTTGACATCAACATTGAACAGCTTAAGTATGAGGCTTACTTCAAGTGTCGCATATAGAATCCACCCCCTTCTAGATGCATTCTACAGACCAAATCACTACCTGGTTGACATCTACAACATTCAACCATAGACTCGCCAAGGCGAGTGGCCGTCATCGTGCTAGCCTAAAATGGAAAGGCGCGGTTAAAACATGCCGATAGCCAAGGCTTATCGCACCACTGGCCAATGGCATTGCGTCCCCTGGGCCCCGCCGTCCGTAAAAGGAAAGCATTCCTGCGCATCCCAACACCTCTGGTTTACTCCGCACTCCGCGATGTAACTTGCGAGATACCATCGCTTCGCTTGAAAGATTGTTGCATTCTCGCCATGTTTTCCTCTGGGGCTCGTTCGTCTTCTGTCAACCCACTCCTAGTTGACAACAATCTCCCATAATGAGAGCAGCCAAGAGCTGGATACTTGGTCTTTTCGCAGCCCATCGCGTTGCTGCTGAATTCGATCCTCTGACTCTCGTTGATCCCCTGATTGGATCGGACAATGGCGGCAACGTCTTCTCTGGCGCCAGCTTGCCGTACGGCATGGCAAAGGCCGTGGCAGATGTCAATGGACAGAACACCGGAGGCTTTGCGACTGATGGAAGCGGCATTACTGGCTTCTCCTCCATGCACGATTCGGGTGAGCATAATTGGCACTGCGCGCGCGTACAACCAGCACTGTCGCTAACATAGATTTCACACACAGGCACCGGAGGAAACCCTTCACTGGGGAATTTCCCCATCCTTCCCCAGATTTGCCCAAACGATGACCTCGACCAGTGCAAGTTCCTCATAACCGACCGTCCAGTAAACTATAGCAACAACTCTGTTGTTGCCACTCCTGGTTATTTCGCAGTCTCCTTGACAAATGGAATCCACGCCGAAATGACCGCGGCAGAGCATACAGCCCTCTACAAGTTCAACTTTTCAGCAGCAAAGAGTGACACTGGGTCTAAACCATTCATGCTTTTGGATCTGACCGATCTGTGGCAAAGCAGACAAAATGCTTCAGTGAGCGTCAACCCGGCGAATGGCCAGATTCGTGCCAATGGCACTTTCTTGCCCAGTTTCGGCGCTGGATCTTATCAGTCATTTGTATGCGTGGACTTTGCGGGAAGCCAGGTTAACGATACTGGAATCTGGGTGAACAACCGAGCTGGCACTGAGGTCAAGGAGCTTTTCGTCACCCGAGGTTTCAACCTTTGGTATACCCAAGCCGGTGGTTTCGCCACATTTGAGCCTCCTTCAGACGGCGTCATCTATACCCGAGTTGGTGTAAGCTTGATTAGCAACGAACAGGCCTGTCAGAATGCGGAAAAGGAGATCCCGCAACCCTCAAAAGACTTTGGCCGAATCCAGACAGCTGCAGAAGCCGCCTGGAGGGAAAAGCTTAGCCCGATTTCGGTCAAGGCAGACAGTGCGGGTACAGGTCTTCAACGGACATTCTGGAGTGGTGTCTACCGTACCATGATGTCGCCGCAAAACTATACAGGTGAAAACCCACTATGGAACAGCACGGAGCCTTACTTTGACTCTTATTACTGGTAAGGTGCCCATACCAGTCCCCTATTGACATGTGATATATTAATATTTTATCCAGTCTTTGGGATGCCTTCCGTGCACAACACCCGCTTTTGACAATCATCGACCCCGCTGCTCAGTCACAAATGGTCCGCAGCTTACTTGACACCTACAAAAACGAAGGCTGGCTACCAGACTGCCGTATGAGTCTGTGCAAAGGTTGGACCCAAGGTGGATCAAACGCCGATGTCTTACTCGCCGACGCGTACATCAAAAACTTGACGGGCATTGACTGGGATTTGGCATACAATGCCATGGTAAACGACGCCGAGAACGAACCGTTGGAATGGTCTTACCAGGGACGCGGTGGCCTGAATAGTTGGAAGCAAGTTAACTACATTCCTTATCTTGACTTTGACTGGAAAGGGTTCGGCACCAATTCTCGTTCCATCTCCCGCACGCTGGAATATTCCTACAATGATTTTAATGTGGCGACTGTTGCCAAAGGTCTTGGAAAGAAGGAAGATGCAACCAAGTACCTCTCTCGTTCAACAAACTGGCAGAACCTGTTCAGAAAAGACCAGAAATCTATCATTAACGGAACTGATACCGGATTCACCGGCTTTTTCCAGCCAAAGTATCTCAATGGCACCTGGGGATACCAAGACCCTATCGCCTGCAGCTCATTGGCTAATTTCTGCTCTCTGACGTCGAACCCCTCTGAGACTTTTGAGTCAAGTGTGTGGGAATATCAGTTGTAAGTCGTTTATGACGTTCTCTACAGTTTCTATCAAAACGGTACATACTGACGGCAGTGTGTAGCTTTGTTCCTCACGATATGAGCACCGCTATTAAACTGCTCGGCGGAGCTGATGAATTCGTCTCCCGCCTTGACTTCTTCCACGAGTCTGGACTGGCTGATATTGGCAATGAGCCGGTCTTCCTCACCGTTTACGACTACCACTATGCCGGTCGTCCAGGTCTCTCCACTAAACGGGCTCACTATTACATCCCGCATTCCTTTAACTCAACAGAGACCGGTCTCCCAGGAAACGACGACTCCGGCGCCATGGGTGCATTCACTGTGTTCTCTATGTTGGGACTCTTCCCCAACCCTGGCCAGAACGTCTACCTCATTTCCACCCCATTCTTCGAGTCTATCAGTATCAAGCATCCCGAAACTCAGAAGACATCCACCATCCGCGTGGCCAATTTCGACCCCACGTATAAGAACATTTATATCCAGAACGCCACTCTGAACGGAAAGCCATATACCAAGAGCTGGATCGGCCACGAGTTCTTCCTTGACGGCATGACTTTGGAGTTGACGGTCGGTGACAATGAGACTGTCAGCACTTGGGGCAAGAGCATAGACGACCTGCCCCCGAGTTCGTCAGTGTCGTCGATGCTAGCTATGTAAATACTGTATAATAGTGTTGATACACTGTAGAGTATACCGATATTGATTCTTTTTTAAACTATCGTTTATTGGTAAAAGAATTTTTCTGAAAAAAAAAATAATAATAATGAATGTACATACATTTCAAAATACTTGTATGCCTATCACAAATATATAAATGCAAGGTATCTAAAAATAATCAAACGCTATGGATATCAATTGATGTACCAAAACAAATTGTCCAGCGCCTCTAAAAGCTGCATCACCGTGCATCTCCCAATAGAAATGCCGCTATTTTTAACAAATAATACAAAAGTAGGAGGAAAACAACGCATCAAATCATTAAACAGTATCAGTAGCAGGAGGAGGACTAGCCCTATCCATCTCCTGGCTAGACGTCGACTGGCGCTCTTCCTGTTCTTCCTTCTCAACCTGCTCTTCCCAGGTGTCCGCAAGGTCCTCTGGGGCCGGCCCCTTCTTTGCCTTTGACGCACCGACACCCGAACGAAGCACGAGAAGACCATCCTTTTTCTTCTTTTGCGACGCGGAAATATCCATACTCAGAGCAGCGTACATGGATCCTCCATTGGCTTTCATCTGAGCCAGGGTAGGCGTGCTGGTCCGCGTCACGTTGAGGAGTGGAGTGCTTGTGCCGCTGCTTATTCCGTCTGGTTTCCTGCGAGATGCTACTTGCGCCCATCCACCGCCACCGTCGGCATCTGTGGCAGCTGAAGCCGCCTTCGAGGCTTCGCGAAGTGCCTTGGCTTCAGCGGCAGCGAGGCGACGTGCTTCGCGTTCTTTGTAGAGCTCGCGGTCGCGAAGCCGGACACACTCACCAACAGTCATGCCTCGGATGCCAATACCGGATCCAAGACCGATTCCGGGAGAATTCCATTGCGTGGGCTTAAGGACAAATACGTGGCGATGTGGTTCTGGGTCAAAACTCTCAGATGCAAAGCCCCAGTCGGAGGCGAGAGCGTGTATAAATGCTCGAAGAGGGGCTTTAGAGGGCTGGAACCGGACGGAGCGCTGTGCATTGCTCGTTGCGAGGCCGTGCAAGGTTGCTTCGTAATCTTGAAGTGTTGACAGTGGGGAGGTAGAGGAGAGTTGAACATAAATGTCAAGAGTTTCTTCAGAATAAGGCAAAACTGCGAGTGTGCCAGTGGCTGCAGTCGAGTGTTGGTTGAGTGTAGTCGATGGGTCAATGTCAACTTTGAGAGCTGACGCGAGTGTTCTATTCCGCTCAAGACGCGCGCATTCATCGTCGCATTTTAGCTGTGCCACTAATGGTGGAGATTCCGACCGCTGATCTTGCCCTTTGTTTGAAGCTGCCTTATTTACACTGCAGCGTTTCTCCTTGCGGAGCCTGCCACACGGGCAGGTAATCATGACCATAGTAGGGCATGGTGTTTTCTCAGAACAGGCAAATGGTGCATGGCATGGTTCCGAACAAGGGTGACCACAGAGTTTCTTGGTTTTTCTACACAGCTGTTTGCATGGCTCAGATGCATCCTCGCATTCTCCTGGACGATGACACTGTTTTTGGCACGTATGAGAACCACATCTTAGCGGCTCACCACAGACCATTCCGCATCTACCATCATTCAGCCAACACGGTTGGTTTTTCAGCAGTTTTTTGCCGCAAAGACAGAGCTTTTCAGTGAGAAAGGGACACTTCGGACACTCTTCGTCATCTGTGTGGCAGTTGTGCGGCGTCTGCGGATGATGACAGGGCTTTGGTCGCTCACAATCATACCGACATGGAGGCGGCCGAGTGCCACATGGCTGGGGTGGATATAGAACGGAGCGTCCGCAGTGACAGGGGATCTCTTCGAAGATAGCCTCCCGGCATGAATTGCACGCGCCTTTGTGGCAGAGTTCCGGGCAAGTGTGACGACCACATTTGAGCATCCGGCCGCAGACACGGGTGCAGATATGCTCTGCCTCGATGTCATTGTCCGTAGATCGCCCTTGATTAGTGTTGAGTGATCGTAACTTGCGTTTTGTTGCCTGTCTCTCAATAGCGTGCCGCTCGCCAGGACAACAGTGTTCCATACAGGTGTGGCGTCCGCAGTTCATCGTCGCTTTGCAGACCCGGAAACATTGAGGTGGCTCTTGGGTTCCTTGGTGACATATGGTGGAGAATGTGCCACGCCCACATCGGCAGCTGATGGATACTTTCAAAAGACAAGGCTGGCAGGTACCGGTATGGCAGATCATGGGACAAGGGTGTCCGCATGATAGGGTCTTGCCACATGGCTCTGAACAATTGGGGATGGAATCTTCACAAGAGGTTCTTGAGGTGAAGCCCTCGATCTTGGTAAGTGGTGTCTTTCCACACGGGCAACGCAACACCACATCCGGGGACTGTGGGCAATGAGGCCGATTTGCGTCTTGCGGATGACATTCCTTTTCACAGAAGTGAACCCCACAATCAAAGGGCCTCTTGCAAGTTTCGCGACATCGGAAAGTACCGACCCAAGTTTCTGGTGTTGTAGGTGTTTCCGAAGATGTTGTGTCTAGGCGCTGACTGGTAATCTCTTCTTCTGTCACGCTGCACAAAATCTGAGCCTCGACTTTACCACAGTAACAACGGGCGTCGACCTTTTCCTCGCAAGCACCGCAGAAACCCTCGTGACATGGTCGCTGACAGGTGTGTTTCCCACAAGGAAGTAGATCGCCACACACTTCTCCACAGTTCCATCCATTGACATAGTTGGTTTCAGTACATTTTTTCGTTGATGAATTCTTTCCGCAGAAGCAGTCTTGAGTTGGGCCCATGGCCGTGCAGGGTGGACATGGGCCTGCATGACAAGTCGAATCACAGGGATGTGGACACCCTTTACGCATTCGCGAGCAAGTTTGTCCGCATGAATGTGGAGGTATGCCTGGAAGTGGGCGTGGGTCTATCTCCTTTTCGCACCAACAAGAGTAACTGGTTGGGAGGATATCTTGGGCGAGGTTGCACCCAGGACAACGCCATTGTCGATGTATATCGTTCTCGTCTTGGTTGTTGATAGCAGAACCATCGTTTTTCGACCACTTCTTCACGCAACCAAGGTGGAAGACCGTCCAGCAGAGATGGCATGACCAAACACGGGACTTGGGGCTCAATTCGTTGGTGCATATAGGGCATTCGTATAGACCGTTTGCAATATCCTCATGTGTCCGGCTTGCTATATCGTGTGCAGTGGATTTTGTCGTTAATTTGGGAACCGAATCTTGCTGAGTACGAGGTTTAGATGTCTTCGGCGCAGATTTAAGATGGGGGTTTGACGAGGATCGCTGATTCGGATAGAACTCCGGGGCATCTGCACGTAGACTTTCATTTTCGGCCAAACTCTCCTGATCGCCTCCAGTGGGCTCTGCGGCCTCGGGATCGTCCCTTGTTAATCGCCCACCAAATGTCCGCCCATTCGCTAGTCGAGAATCTGTTGTCTTATTATTGTTGTTTTCTCGTGATGCACGACCCCCGCGGTTTCCTCTTGAAGCCTGGCCTCGTGTCCGCGCGCGCGATCTGCCTGTCTGTGATTGTGTCTGGGGTTGGGGTTGAGATTGCGAAGAATCCTGTGGCGAGTGTCCTGTCTGGCTGCGCCCTTCAGCTGAATCCATGGCGGGCGGTTGTGATGTCGCTTCTGCTCCTCCTCGACCGCGACCTCGGCCTCGACCACGATAGAAGCCACGCCCACGCCCACGCCCTCGTCCATGTCCTCGAGATCGGCCCTGTCCTCCTGATGTGTTCTCTGAGTTTGTTGCCGCAGTAGGCATGCTATCGGTGTTGCTCATAACGATCGAAGTATCCAGCGCAAGAAGCGCTGCACGAAGACCGTGAGACAATGTTGGAGAAATAATGTGCGAAATGTGTTGTGATGAGTTACCGGATTGATTGTCGGTTGACAAACTAACTTGAGTTGTTCGATCGATATGAGGCGATGAACTCTGGGGTGAACTCGGCAGGTATATATGAGGAAACAAAAGACGAGAAACACAGCAGAATAACAACCTGACAGAGCTGAACGGAACAAAAATGTAGCAAAAATCCGCCTTAAGAGCTGATTGTGGCGGGGACGATCGAGAATAAATCGACAAGCCCGGCAGATTGTCAGGCTCTGATTGGTGTGGATCAAGGCGGTGGCGAGATGGGGCCGGGGATCTCCGGCTGGAACAGGCTTAGCGCCGATGAGTCACCTCGACTCATAACAATGATCAATCATGACTGTTTTGTCGCTCAAAATGCCATTTTCTTCTGATTCCTGAATATTGCAAATCCTCTCAACTCTTCATGTGATGCATGTGTGATTGAATGAATGCAAAACAGTTGAAAATGAATAGATATTGAATATTTATGGCCCAGTATGGGATGTAACTGATAGAATCGAGCAGCTTCTACAGCGAAAAGTCATGACCCATTCGCTGAAAGTGACATCCGGGACATGGGAGGACTGATTTGGTATCGCCCAAGAGCTCATCCTGACTGTAACCCGTTGTGCAATGAATCTTGCATGGTTATCCAATAAATAATGCTGAGACTCTGTTGTGCTCATTTCACATGAATGCAGTTGACTTGGTCGCTTGAAGACAGCTTTGAGAAGCCCCTCACCCCGCGTTGAGATGGTCTTGGTGGTCATGGCGTGCATTAGTTCGTGCAGACCGATTAGATCTGGCTTGATCGACTGTCTTGTAAGCCTAGGACATTGAATTTGAACGAAATGAAAGACCACTGCGTTCGGCATTCAAACAGACCGTCTAATTAGCCATATCATGTCCCGATCGTTCTTGCCGCCATGCGTATACCGTATGCGCCTAATCACTCACTTGAAAACAAACAATGGGGAAGCATTCCTTGCGCGAACCACACCTAAATTCCGTTCACATCAGTAAGCCAGTTGCTCGAAACCCGAAGCTGTTGGTTTTATGACGTTTTCCTAGCCCATGGACCGTCGACACTTGCTCGGCTACAGCCTTCTCTTAGCACAATGGATGGTTACGAGTTTCTTACCTGCTACGACACCTGGTACAAGGAAGATCGCGATGATCACATGGATGAGTACGACCACTGGCCCGAGTGTGAGACCTGTCCCCGTACGTTTGGGAGCTGGCGTGCTTCTCACCAGCACATGGACAGCACCCAGCATTGAGCCCCGCGATTCGTCTGTGAGCCTCGCAGCAAGAGTTCCTTATCTCAGCACCCTGCGAACCAGCATATGAACAGCACTGGTCACTGGATGCCTCGAATTGAGTGTGACACATGCCGCCAGAAGTTCTACACCCAGCAGGATGTCAGCACATGAAAGTCAAGGGTCACTACCGGAGCTGCTGCAAAGTCTGTGACCGGCACTTCGTGAATGAGAATAACCTACGGATGGTAAGAACACACAATATGAGCAAGAAATTATTTTAAATCGGACCGGACTAATTCATTATACTTCTCCAGCGCCTCACCTCTAAAATCCACTGTGGCCCTGGTCTTCCGTGTCCGTCCCGGGGAATATACTCGCATATAACACGACAACGCAGCAGTTCACAGAACAAAAGGTTTCCGTAGTCTGGGTCCATACCTATATAGATAAAACGGAATAGGTAGAGTCACCAAGCTGATAAAGGCAAAGATACTCAGGGACCATTGGATCCCAAGACGCTTGAAGATAGGCACGGAAAACTCGGCGATAATCCCAGCCGTAATATAACGGAAAAACAAGACAACTGCCTGGGCACTCGTAAAATACAACTCAAAGCTATCTGCTACATACTGGTATGAAGAAACCGTCATACATACAACAGCGGACGAAAAAAGCGCCGTTCCAGCGAGGGGAACGGCCGGGTTTATAGATTCTTTTGAGGTAAACCCCACCCAAAAAAGCGACATGGGAATTGTAGGCCCCCCTAGATGTGCCAGGAGAAGGACAAGTTCGGACTTCACCTGCGACCTTCCTTCCCTGATAGCAGTCGTCATGGCATTTCGCAAATGTCGATAGGAAAAGGCAACGGCCGGAGCGGCGAGGAAGAGACCCCCGATTGTTGTAAGGAAAGCAATACCCGTATCTATGAGTGAGAAATGATATATCGTGTCGAGTATAAATGATATAGACGAATAGAGCTGATAGAAAACAACATAGTTTACGGCCATGTAGATGGTGATGAGGCCGAGCGTGCGGTCATGTATCAGGCACAACCATGGTCTTACCAAAGCGTGCTGAAATCGACGCATGAATGAGACCTTTTTCAGCTCAATAGCAGCCCGGAATCTCGGATTCTGGGTAAGTAGGCGAACTTGTCTTGCTTTCCAATAGAGTAAAACAGGGCCATAAGTTTCGGGTTGGAACAATAAGGCAGCGAGCCACGCAATACTACCGAATGCGATGTGAGCTAGGTCTAGCCTGCTGTTGTACTTTTCCACAAGAATAGGACCAATAATTGATGCCAAAAGTGGCCCCATAAGGACAATACCGGTATAGATAGGAAACACATAAGTTCGGTCCAGCCGTGACCAAATATCAGCAATGGCGCCGCTTGTACACACGCTGGATCCAGATCCAAAAACCCCAGCAAAGAGTCGGACAACTAATCGGTAGCCTCTCTTATCTATCAAATGGCTCGCTACACACATAGTGTTATACAATGTCAAGGACAACACATAGACTTGGTTCCGTCCAAGAAATTCGGAAAAGGGGCCGGATATCAAGGATCCAGCACCCATGCCGATTAAAAAAGAGCCTGTTAGTGGATACCAGTTAGCATTGCATAACGCGAAACGCGATTGAAAACTAAACAAACCATAACAGTGAAAAATAATAAACAATGATAACTACATACCAATTAGCAAGTACTTGATTGAGGCGCTGGGCTCTTTGCCATGCTGTGCCCTCTCAATAGCTGGCGAGTCTGCGACAGTGCCAAACTCGACCGCACATGCTATAAAACATACAACAACCGTACACCAGATTTTTCGCGCTAAAGACCAGTTATGAGGATCTAGCGGGTCGGTATCCGTTTCAAAAGAGACGACGAATATTCTCGCACCCTTGGCGTGTTCATGACTCACTCTGCCAGCAGGGGGCTCAATTCCGCTGACCATCAAGGGAGGTTGATCTTTGTCTGCTCCCACTTCTCGAGGGTTCAAAGTCATAGCGGGACCACTGACATCGGCTTCGTAATCTACACGGTCCAAGTCTCTTGCCGGTAGGATGTCCGATTTTCGATTATGCCAAGATAGCTCGAGGGACCTGTGCAGTTTGGGTGGTTTTCTTTTCTTTCTCTTCTGTTTCTGGTTTTCCTGTGTTTTTCCTTTGTCTGTAATATTTCCATCAGGCTCTTGCTGCCTTTGTGGATTTTGATTCTTGCAGTTCGCTAAATCATTATTTGTTGCGTTGTGGTTTGGCTTGTCATGGCCACGCTCGTATTGACCTCGTAGTTGTTTTCGGAAATTCCGATACTGAATATATGATTGCATTTTGTAGAAAATAATTTGAGAATATACGAATAACAAGAAGGCACTATATGCAGATGAGAAGAAGGAAACGTACGGGTGCTTGCATTCGGGAGTCTTAATACCGGGAAGCAAGACGCACTGATATGGATAATACTGTAGTTCGATTATTGGAAATTGTTAATGTGTATGGGAGTGTATGGAGACAATTCTGTATACCAGGCCGGTAGTCCACATACAAAAACTGTTGTCGAAGTCATGCGGTTGCCACCACATGCCATTGCCACTATCGTCACTCTCCGAGTCACCCGATACTTCCGCAAGTTTTTTCCGGGTAATAAACAGGTCTCATTATGTGCAAAGTTTGTAACGTGGGGAACCTGTTTTGGGTGATAGGGCTGAGATATGAGCTCATTTTCGAAGACAGAAAGCCAAATGATGTTTTAATAGAATGGCATTCGTGGCCGCGGGATTTCAATGTTTGGTTCTGTGCGTGTGAATACTTTCTTTGTGTTCGTATTATGGGTTGGAATAGGAAACAATCTGTTACCGTGTGTCGGCTTTCAAAAGCTAAACTGTTAGCTTAGCGATGGACGATCTTTTTTTAAAGGTATAGCGAGCGTGGCCAATGTTTCAAGTATAAATTGAGACTTCAATTTCCTTCAAAAGTTACTGTAAGCATTCATCAATAGCAACCAGTCAAACATCAATTTTTTTATCATCCTCACCTCAACTAGCCGATATCCCTCTTGTTATCCAACTTCAAACTTTAAGCTAAGAACCGTGAAGCATGTATTCACGTTTTTGTTTATAAGTGTGCTTGTCCAATACGTGCAATGTTCAACGTTGGAGAGCATCACTCGGTTATGTTACATACCAGTTGGCGTAGAAACTTCAATATTTTCTCTTTAAAAAATTTGCTTTTTCTAGCTGGTATTCATATTGTTGCAGTGGTACTGATTACGAAGGTATATGACTTGGGATCTTTATCTAAGTACTAGTCAGCTAAGACTTGGAACATTAGAATTGATCTCCTTGGAGGGTACCATTGATTTTCCATAACAACTTTAATGCCAGTTGACCACATAGTGTATTGAAGTTGACTGATAGATGAATACATATCAGTAATGAAAAGTGTGGTTTAAGATATGAATTATCATCGCTTCGTCCTTCAATCAACCAACCATATGGACCAATACTGCGTGAAAATACCAAATTTTGTCCAGGAAATCATCACCGGAATACTTATAAGAATTGACATCTATGTTTACGAGCAGGTCCCGCATCTTTGGATAGTTCGGTGTACCCAATCCAGCCACAGGATCCCATCTATTTCGTTCCGGTTCATTAGATATATTGGCTCGGATTAATCAATTTCGGATAACTTGCCCAGGAGCTGCTCTAAATCCATCAGTACCACAACCAGGATTCATCCCGCTAGTGATATCGTTTAAAACTTCTGGATTTTCATAAAGCACTGGATTGATGAATCCTAGCGGAGGCTTTCCCTTTGCAATACGCTCATCTACGATACGGTTGATCACGGCGGCAAAAATTGGAGTACCTGTAAATATTCAACTTATTTAGTTAACAAGTTTACAAGAAGAAAGGGAACCAACAGGTAATTGGATAACCTACTAGCACTCGTACCCCCAGCCAAAATGTATTGTCCCTTATTATAAATGGCAATGCTGTCTCCATTTGCGGCGACATCGGGATACCCACGGCCAAAACGATTGTATCGACCACCATTCTCCCCAAAGCTACTGTTGCCGTTGTAGGAATTGTATGGTGGGCTATAGGAGTCAAAGTACCTGGAACAGGTCAGCTATCCTCAAATTCTTATTACCTTAAGAGGAGGTGTCTTACTTCTTTACCGCATCAGCTTGGTAGTCAAGTATTGAATAAATATTACTAAAGCCCCCTCCGGAAGAATATGCAGTTTTGAACGGATGGCCAGCGTAGTCGACGACAGCGACTTCGGGGTCATGAACAGTCTTGCCTGGAGAGATCTTCGTTGCTCCGACGTTTGTGACATAGGGGCAGCTTTAATTTCTGTTAGTTTATTAGAAGGCAACACATGGGTATTAGAATGACTGACTTGTTCGGAAAGCCAGGATTGAAGACGGTGGAATCCGACCCGAGACAGCCATTTGGATTATCGTCACCAGGTGGACCAGCAACGCCGTTGTCGCCAGACGCAAAGAAGACCGAGATCCCTCGCATTCCGAGCTTCATAAACCTACATAAAATGTAAATAATATGCACTGAGGAATTGGTCAACACGAATCCTACTCATGGCATTGTCTCTGCTGATATCGTTCGGGAAAGTCGTGTTCCTGGCCACCGTACGAAATAGAGATCACATTTGTCGCCTTGTACGTACCGCACATAATGCTGCCGTTGTACCCTCCGGCGGCTGGGTCTGGATAGACAGGGTCGATGTTGGGGTCATTATTACACTCGTCGTCAGGGCAGAACGTGCAATACGACTGTACATGAGTCAGAATATATGGCTGTAATATAGGATTTGAAATGTTCACACCCCATCAATGGCATCCAGAAATGTGTTTAGAAACCCACCGGAGGCCTGTTTCCCTATGGCGTAATTATGGTCATCGGTCTGGTATAGACTGAGAGTCTGCGGGTAAATAATAGGGTATGCCAGCTGCATGTCCAGGTCGGACTCGATTCCTGCCTGATCCGCAGGCACTGGAGTATTAATACCATCAATCGCATTCAAAATAGGCCGCGTTCCCTGAGGGATATTTGGTGACAAGTCTTTGAAAAACAGATCCAAATCCTGGCCGGCGTAGTAATCGCCCTCCTCAAATACACCCATTGAATTCCCATCCTGTGATGAATTTGCCTGTGGGATTTGGTATAAAGCCTCAATACATTTCGGAGTTATGGAAACATCGCATGTTGCCAGATTCTCTCTATTAAGTGGTTCTGCATATGGATGGATCTTGGGTTCATGTACTGGCCCGAGTTGTATATCTTCTCTGGTCACTAGGGATCTAGGATTGATGTTGGGGAGTCGGATTCCCGGTTTGATGTAGTCAATGTGTTTCTGCAAACTTTCAGGAACATGGTACCTAGAAAGGTTGATCAGATCTTACGTGATATTGGGTTATATATAGATATTATCAGCTAATATTACACACATAGTGATATATAACAGTGTACACGATGTAAATACACTTCAATCTAGCTAGACCACACAGGATATCGATATTTCCGACATATCATAATAGGAAACTTCTTTAATATCTCAAAAAATGTATTATATATAATTATATAGATAAATATAGTTCTAATTAATCTAATATATAATACTCCTATAGAATAATTATTATAATCAATAATATAATTACTATATATAGAAATTAAATATTATAATAGATAACATATATAATATATAATAGTCTGAATATGTGGGAATCTCTGATGATCTATCTTAACGCGTATATAATATATAGTTTATATTAGTTTCTATTGTATTCTAATCAATATAATCTAAAAAATCCTATCTTTTTTAATTAACTATATAAAGCGTATTATAACTCTAAAATCGCTCAATCTCTAGTAATAAGTAGAAAAATAATATAAAAATATCTAATATAAGTTCCAGCTAGATCTAGTAATAATAGCTAATTATAATGCATAAAAGTTTCTAATTGTAGTCTACGATGCTAACCCTAGATTTCACTAACAAAATTAACCCTAAAATAGAGTTTGCTATTGTAGTGCACCTCACTACACTTAGGTATTTTGGTTAGGTCGGATATAGTTAATACGGTATCTTTGACTGTACTATCCCTATGTTCATACGCGTTTCGTACACCATTGATTTCCAAATGTTGCAAAACATCTTTACAGTGCCACAGTTAATCCAAGACAGTAATGTAAGTAGAAGGTTACTGTTACTGTATTTCAGAGCGTTGCTATGATATTAGATATCGTTGATATTGGCTCAGTTCCTAGTGGGTCTTCGCTTTGGTTGTACGGGATTATCTATAATTATCCTTTTGGTGCGGCGGTGGGTACTATTCACTGGCTATGCTTTTCGGTTCGCTGACACATACTTCTGCAATACCTCGACAACGTCAACATGTCCTGTTTCAGAAGCAGCCTGGAGAGCATTGCCATATTCTCCGGCTTGAGCATTGACATCAGCTCCTTTCTCTAGCAATGTCTGTACGATCTTAACATGTCCTGTTTCACAAGCAGCCTGGAGAGCATTGCCATATTCCCCGCCTTGAGCATTAACATCAGCTCCTTTCTCTAGTAATCTCTGCACGATCTCAATATGCCCTTTAAAAGAAGCAGTCTTGAGAGTATTGCTATAGTATCCACCTTGAGCATTGATATCAGTTCCTTTCTCTAGCAATGTCTGCACGATCTCAATATAACCTCTAGCAGAAGCAGCCTAGAGAGCATTGCCATAGTATCCACCTTGAGCATTGATATCAGCTCCTTTCTCTAGCAATCTCTGCACGATCTCAATATAACCTCCAGTAGAAGCAGCCTGGAGAGTATTGCTATAGTATCCATCTTGAGTATTGACATCAGCTCCTTTCTCTAGCAATGTCTGCACGGTCTCAATATGTCCTTTGAAAGAAGCAGCCTGGAGAGCATTGTTATATCCTCCACCTTGAACGTTGACATCAGCTCCTTTCTCTAGCAATCTCTGCACGATCTCAATATGACCTCCAGCAGAAGCAGCCTGGAGAGCATTGCCATATTTCCCGCCTTGAGCCTTGTATTCAGCTTCCATCAGAACATATTCTCTTTGGGCTGACGACAGCTGCTCTTGACGAGCCATTATCAAGCGTCTTTTATTCTGCCGTTCAAGCAGCATGAGCTGAAATCGATAATCCATGAAAGCATGGTCACCTTCGCACACATTGACATCTGCTCCTTTGTCTAATAGCAGTTGCACAATGTCGACATATCCTTTAGAAGCAGCAATGTAGAGAGCGCTGCCATAGAGTCCACCCTGAGCATTGACATCAGCTCCATTATCCAATAAAATCTCTATACTCTTGTGATGCCCACGTAAGGATGCCCACTGTAGTGCATTCGTCCCTGTATTATCTCGCTCATTGATCGCGCTTTTATTATTTGTGATTAGTTTGCTTATCACAACATCGTGTCCAATAAATGCGAATAAGTGAAGCGCCTCCATCTGAGGTTTATTATCATACGGCATTACCATTTTCCAGAAGATAGGAAACCACAAATTCAATCGGTTGATATGATCGTACAATTGAATGACGGACGCTACCAGTTCAGGCGTCGGGGAGGAAACTAGTCGGAAGTGATCAGGCCAGTTCTGGGCAGAGTATTCTAGCAAGCTCTGTTTTGCTTCTCGCCCATTGCCGACTAGGTCGTCCATTAATAGGTACTTGATGCATATGTGCGTGAGCCACATTTCCGTATCGTGGGGTTGAAGATACCATTTGTGGCCGAGAGATTCGGGAACTCGGTTAATCAGAAATTCCCTGGCGGTTTGGTGAATAAGATAGATCCGGGAATCTTTGATAAAAACGAAGAGTCCGCACAGTCGCCGGATCCTTTCACTGAGTCCTTCTGGATCTAGGCCAGCCTCCTCCGCTCTTCGCGCATGCGGTGCTGTCGCCACTCCCAAGGCCATAGCCATTTCCATAATAGTCAATGGCCGCCGTGCGCCCACGATGATATGTAATATTGTTTTTACAGTTGCCTCTTGTCCGGGAGTCACACGGTCTAGAATTTTTCCGTATGCTTCATTCACTGATTTAGGAATCAAGGGAACTGACTCTTGATCTGGCCGGAGACTCTCTTTGAACATGGTACGGATGTCGTCGATCGCCAAATACAACCATAAATATGTGCGGTGCTCCATTTCCAGCAGCGCTGTCTCCAACCGTGCCTGAATCTCTGCTTTCATTTTCAACTGTTTGCCGAGTTCGGACACCCGAATCTTGACAACAAGACTAATTTCATCACGGATCTGATCGTTTTCTTCCTCGCCTCGCAGGTGAATTTGGGGGAACGATTCAATGATGGGATGGAAATCTGCTACAATCTCGTCATAGGGTCGACTAGTCACCAGAAATTTGAGACAGTTCGTTAGTGGTGATCGTCGATGCTCGTCATAGTATTGTTGAAGCTTTCCAATGAGCCGTTTCTGGTCTGGCCTGCAACATTCATCCAGAGCGTCAACGACACAGATCGTGTTCACCGATGCCGGATCAGATGTGGAGGCCATGAAAATGCGCCACAAATCTTCCACTTCCTGCTGGATTTTCTCGCGATTCTTCTCCCAGAATGGCAAGGCATGTCGCAACAAATGTGGCTGCAATGCAAACAGTTGATGCAAGATAGCACATAATGCAGTGGCCAGGTTGTTCTGTTCCTCATTATCCTTGAAGAAGAAATAACAAATCGACACTGTCGGTACAGAAGCCGGGAAGACCTCGTCAATCAGTGACTTGGCTAGGACCGATTTACCACATCCCGGATCGGCTGAGATCCATAAGAGATCATTACCGCTGCTCTCCAACCAAAGCCGGTACTCTGAACTCTTTAGAACCCACTCACATGTTCCCTCGACTCGATTAGGATTGATATTTTTATATTGCTCATATGTTGACGTCTTGAATGCTTGTAAACAGCGACGTTGATCTTCAGTCAAAGCTCTCGAGACTAGTTCTCGATGGTGACTCTCCTGTTGTTTTAATGCCTTTTCCAGGCGTTCATTCACGCCCTTAAGTTCACCAACAATTTCGGCTTCGAGAAGGAGGTTAGTCTAATATCTGGCATGCATAAAGCAGAATCGTCTTTTCATTTGCCTATAGGGATCATCTTCCTTCTCTTAAAGAGAAAAAAAAAGTCACAAACCAGGAAGCACAAAATGGTACTGAACAAGTTGTTGGATGAAAGGTCTACTTACCTCCGATCGGACTTAGTTTGTCAACCGCTTGAGGGGAAATCACAGACAGGAGTTTCTTCGCATACGCAGCAGCAGCAGCGGCCGCGTATGGCTGCCATTTCTTGTTTTTATGCGAATCAGCGTAATCACAGATCCCCCGGATGACCACACAAGGAAAATCATCCATCAAGCCGGCAGCTTCCATCTCAAAGCAGAGGATGTTGTCTCTTTTCGCCAGGAAATCCCTCTCTAAGGCATCCTTTATCACGGAGTTCCCCGAACCAATGTTGCCGTAGTGGATTCTGGGATTGGTGCTGCGGCGTGGATCCCGGCTCACTACTCCAGTTGGATCTCCGGCACAAGCATCGCAATCACGATTCTTATCCATATGTTTGTGGGTGGCCCCATATAAGACGTCCTTTGAGTTGCTGGGATAGGTCCATTCCTCTTCCGAATCTTCGTCCCCGCCAAATGTCTCGTTCACCAGGCTTGAAATCTCTTGCGGCAGCTTTCGCATGGCTCTCAAGTTACTAATAGCCGTCCTCAGCAACACGGGAGGTTTGTTTAGGGCACCCCGGCGATGAAAGCCGTCAACTTCCCTTCTACCCAAGTCATACTGTATGACTCCCCCGCC
Organism: Talaromyces islandicus; assembly: GCA_000985935.1. Classification (NCBI taxonomy): domain Eukaryota; kingdom Fungi; phylum Ascomycota; class Eurotiomycetes; order Eurotiales; family Trichocomaceae; genus Talaromyces; species Talaromyces islandicus. The sequence goes on along the minus strand of CVMT01000009.1, from coordinate 607,267 downwards.
CTGTCCCGATGGTAGGGACACAGCGATATCACCAAGTCGAATGTCATTCTCCGCACTCGGCACACCGCCTCCAACGCCAACCAGCACGCCAAATCTCAAATTCGGAAATGTGGATTGCATCGATTTAGCAGCAATAGCCGCGCGGTTGGTCCCATACTCCGGGAGGCAGGCAATAGCCACGTTGTGCTTCCCCATTCGCCCTAATATGTAGTTATTTTCATCATACTGGGCCTGGCTTTCCAGCTGTTCATGGCATGCGTCGAGTAATTCCCGTGCCGCGGTTAATTCACACGGTATTGCACAAATCCAGCCGACCGTGTAGCTTTGTGGCGGCAATTTTAACGTTTCCGCTGGTTGTTCGTCCGCCATGGCTGGTCTCCCACTAATCACGCCTGACCCCTCGGACTGGTCGCCATGAAATGCGAGCGAAAGTTTTCACAGAGCTTAATTGGGTGGTCCGTGAAGCTTTCGTCTAGTGTAGTATTTTCCAGTCAAGATAAAATCCAGTTGCTGTAGCAGCACTTCGTCCGGTGATAGCTGGATAGATTTCCGATATTCGCAACATTTGAAAGAAGCTGCTCGCATCTCTGGATGGATGAAAGTTGCAAGGCATGAGGCTCAGCGCAGCCTTGCATCTCACGCGGGGCTGTATTACAGTACGCGGTTGGAACGTGTCAGGCAGGCATAGGGCCTGAAAATTTCATTACAGTACCGTACCATTTCCTATGTGAAAGGCATTTTCTTAACTATATTTGGTTAGCGTCAACGCCCAGTCTTGGCAGTGGGGCCGAATGAATGGAAGAGGGAAGCCGGTTTTGCAATTGTTAATAATTAGGCGTATATTGCACAACCGGCTTCCCTCTTCCATTCATTCGGCCCCACTGCCAAGCCTTCAAATCTCCACCTGAGGATAGGTTGGCCATCTGGTAGGAGAGAAAACACACTTTTCACACGCCACCACCTTTTCTTTTGTGGCAGTATTCTCATAATTATAATATTGGGTCTTCAGCAAGCTTTCCGCTTCGGTTAACCCCCAAAGCATCAAAGGCTAACCATACCTTATTCTTCGTATGCAAGATGCGCGATTTGTCGATGCCAGCTCGAGCAAGCCAATCATAGATGCAGGATACCGTTTCACTAGAGGGGGCAAATGCCTGAATCACTTGATCGTGAGTCCAGAATCTTCCATAGTTGGGAGACTTCGGATGGGACCTAAGAGGATGATATTAGTGTATTTTCATGTCCATACCCTATTGTTCTTTGAAAGGTATTGCCGGAAGAGAAATATATTGACAAAAAACAAAAAATTCTTGCTTGTCCAAACACTCACACATCCATCAGGTACTCGTGCGCCTTGTGATGATCACTTTGCTTCAATCCCACCCTGACCACCATTCTAGAATCAGGTTCAACTCGACCAACTTTAATCCACTGGGATGAGGTATATTCCCTCTTCTCATGGAGAACATGGGGTTGTGGCAGTGGTGCTGCATTGCACAAGCCAACGAAGCCAAAAGCCATCACGAGGAAGCCTGGAAACAATTTCATAGTTAATCTAGCGAGGACTTGCAAAGTCGGACGCTGTGCAACGATTGAAAAAGTTCAGTGACTTACTCTGTCATGTGGTGAGCGAGTCATGAGAATGACAACCATTTGGCTCTTGACTCAGCGTGCTGGACTGCCAAGGCCGCCGCCGTTTTCCTAATTAGGATAATATCACCCTTTTAGGTAACTACATGTTGCGGGAAATACAGCCTACATTTTGCGAATGAATTCGCTATTTATATTGTCGTGCTTTGTGGGATATGTGACTTATTTTGGTACTGGCGGTGCAATTGTTATCTACTAAAATCACGAGGTTTTAGCGCGCAGTTATGTTTCAGAATCAATTGTGATCAATTTCGCAAAGCACTAAAATCAATGTATTTCCAATTTCCCATTCAATAAAAGCAATGTAGAAAATTTCCATAAAAGCGAAATTCAACCGAGCCCCCGTCGCAATATTCAAAAGCCTTGCCTCATGTATCTTTTTCATGGTTCAACAAGAATGGTGGCCGCCTTGCTAGGAACACCATCGATCAAGGCAAATAAGTACCAGTATCCGGGAAGTAAGACACCGGGGTCCCGAGGAAGATTCAACGTAAAAGTAGTTGCGTTGAAAGCCTGAGGTGACAGAGTAACACGGCGCTGATCAGTGTTGACGGTATGTGTGACACTGCTCATACGGATCATGGAGAACTGCAACTCCTCGTGGGGAGCAATTGGCTGCGAAAGAGATGCCCAAATTGTGTCGCCGACGCGGAGCTTTGGGTTGGCCACATGGGTGATGTTAGGGCGAGTAGCAAGAGTAACACCGTCGGCCGCCAAAAGGTATGGGGGATAAAATGTGTGAGCGTTCAGGTGGTTGACGTCGCATTCAGATGGGCAAAGGCCACCGCCACCAGTGAAAATAGTGCCCTCACCAAGAAGAATCGCAGTGGAATGATAGTTACGAGGGATAGGCAATGCTGGGAGCTCAGTGAACTTCTTGGTCTTGGGATCCCACATCTCAGGAATCATGCTTGAATTCGAATCTGTGAAGACCATAGCGTGCGACTGACCGCCAACAACAAAAACCTTGCCGTCAGGAAGAATGACTGAGTTGGCAAAAGCACGAGCAGAATGCATCGGCTCAAGGGTCTCAACCGTTACTGGGGCACCGGCTTCGTTGATAGTGAGTATGTGGGCGTTGGCTGTTGCGTCACTGTCATTGTAAGATGGGGAGCCGCCTAGACTGAGAATCTTGCCATGGTTGGCGTCGTACATGGCTACAGTGCCGGCCATAGCGTCGCCATCATTGTTGCGAGTACCAGCAAATTTCACAGATCCGTTACCCTGAGTGTCGAACCAGTGCATTTTGCTGCTGGGTCCCGCCTGGAGTACGGAACCATTAGACCATGCGAAGAGCCAGGCGTGGTTGTCAGACCGATAGAGACCGCCCTCGTCATTGGTAAGCATGGGCTGGGCTGACATGTTAGACAGAAGTGTCCATTCGTTCTTGTCGCCGTCGTAGACTTCACCATATTTGCCTCCGATACCACCGCTGAACGAGCCGCCGATAGTGAAGATTCGACCGTCCGAAAGAGTTGCCGAAGAATGATAGCCACGAGCGATGTTCATTTCAGCAGCGGCTATCCATCCTTTGCCGTCGTAGACACTTGTCTTTTCCTCAGTGTCGCCACCAGTGACGATGATACGACCTTTGAAGTCTAGACTGATGCCGGGACAGAACATATCGTGGTCAGTGTTGGAAACCGAGTAGTGCTTTACGCTGCAGCCATCAGGACTGAAGACTGCGGTCTGGGTAACTCTGTCTCCATGAACGGCAAAAGAACTGTTCTTCTCAGAGGCCCAGGTAACGAGTTCCCCAGTTGTGGGATCCACTGCTGCAGCTACAGGGACAATCGGCATGTCAATAGTATCACTCCATGGAGTTTCAAGAGTAGGCTTGCGACCATCGAGCCAGATGGCGTGAGCCTCGAGTGCGAAGGCGCCGAGAAGAATAGTACCAACACGCATTTTGGAAGCTGGTTAGGAGATCGTGTTGATGTGAGGATTAGAAAGAGGAGGTACTTCGAAGGAACGACTGCGAAGTATTTAAGGTAAAGTATGGGTTCTCAGGCGGCGCGGTAGGAAAATGCGTCGGCCTGTGGCAGCGATGTTTATTTTAAATCAGTGTAACACAGAGATGCTGAAGGAATAAGAAGATAAATACATAAGAAGAAGAAAAAAAAAAGTTTTTGAAAGAAAGCGGTCTGATGTAAACATTTATATTACCGACGAGGCAAAAGCTACTTTCCCGTTTTGGTAGAACAGAGACAACGGGTAGCAGCCTGGACGCAACGATGAAAAAACATACTAAACCAAATACGCTCCAACTTGCCCTAAATTATACCATGGTCCATGGTTTTCCTTGAAATTTGGCCTTGTGATTTTCTGCTGTTTAGGCATCAGCCTTCATTTCTGATTGATCCACGAAGTCTGTTGTACGAATGACGTACTGGACTCCGAACGTCTGCACCGCCAACGTTCTGACTTATTGACTGCAGATTAGAAAATAATTTGTCATTTGATTTTTCTTTCACTAGTGAACAATTCATTGATTGTTTTTCTTTGTTGTTGTGATTCCGATATTACCTGGACAAGGGGGGTTGCCCTAATCGCAACCCAAGGTAGGTAGTAAGTACATGGGATATTAATAATTAGAATAGTCATGCGGAAATGACACTTTCGTCACCTAAGCAGCTTATGCAGTATTGCTTTTTCAAAGTCGGCATTCTTCATACACTAGATCCACATACGCTGACCGCTTCTTTTGTTCCTGCTGAATAAAGTAAATCATATTTTCAATATACAGTAACTATGAAAATTAGAATAAAGAGTGAAAGAAGTAGAAATACCCGAATTAAGAGCAAACTAGTGGCCTTTCTTTGATAGGGCAGCAGTAATCACAGAGACAACCCTTCCAAGTCGACATCACTTGTAATACCCCGCCTAAGTAATCGAAGAAAATAAAAATACTAAATATTAAAATTAAACGACAAGAATAATTCTTTCTCTCTGCTCCTGAACAATCTCCGCTTGGTTGTAGTTGTCCCCCATATTTCGTCACTGGCGAACTATTCATCGTCTCGAATGGCGGTCATTTTTCAAATTGGGGGAAACCGTAACAATTTTGTGTGATTGTTCTCGTGTGGTTATGTCCCGATGGAATGAATACCACTGTATCAACGAGCGAGGATCATGGACGCGTACTGATAGGCAATAAATCGAAATGAGAAGGATGAAAGTCAGTTTGAAAAGGCAGAAGCTTCGGTCCGTGAAGGTATTGGTTTTCTGCGACTGATATAACTGTGACCAGAATAGGCAAGGATCTCGTTCGCCTAGGCAAAGATATTAGCAAAAGTCAATCCAAGTCAGGTACAAAACATACAATTCCCGTGTACAGGGAACCTAGTTGTCTTTTACATACCTCTCCTAGATGCATGCCTGACCGACAGATTCACACCATTTGTTGCGAGCTTCAAGGTTCTCGACTGGTTTGAGCTCTGGGGCCTTTTCGGTCTCTTTTTCCCGGTCCCTCTCCTTCATACAAGCTTGACCGGGGGACTCGCACCATTTGTTACGACCTTCGAGAGATTGTGAGTCAGGAACAGGAGCGGAAATAACTTGAGTTGCGAGTGTGGCGAGCATAAGTTGGCTCGAGATCACAAAAATGGACTTCATTTTGGTGATTGTTTAGTGACAGAGACGCTGGTGGATGCAGGCTTTGGGAAATAGACCCGGAAGGGGACTTGGAATCCTGGGATTTCTTTGTGGATAGATGAGCTTTGAGGATTAAAGGCGAAGAAGGGAAAAGGGGAGTCATTTAGCAGCGACAATTGACGCTCTTTAATACACGAATGGCGAGCTGGAGATCACACAGGTCAATAGCGGCACATGATGAACGAGCGAGTCTCAAAAATCTGCATTGCGATAGCCGAGCCGAAAATGCTATTCAGCATCCAGAAGTGGTCAATCGAATCAAAAATGAGCGTTGGCGATGCGTCAATAACGCGTTCCAGGGACGCAACTTGGGGTTGTTTGACATTGCCGCTTTCGGGTATCAATAGCCCCAGCCCTAACTCTTGCCGCAACAGGGCCTCAATAGGACCCGCAATGCGACCTTGACAAAGACAAGCAGCAAAAGAACTTGCGTGTGAATTTCTGGCTCTTTGGATCGAGGCGCACGATTCTTTTCTATTTGCGAGTCCAAAAGGCCGCCACCTCGCAAGTTCCCTACTGTTGCCCAGGAATGGGCGATATCTTGGCCACGCCTAGTATTGCTATCGGCGAATATCAACCTGCTATCAAATCTATTCCCCATTATCTAGATCAATAGTAAAGGTCGCGTTCCGGCCATAGTCAAATCGGATGGTGCGGAGGCAACGAGAGCGATGTTGCCAATATCCTGATGGTGAAAGGTGTGGTCTTTTCCAGCTTTCTAGGAGGTACTTCTCGGTGTTGCCAATCAAAAAATCTTTCTGAGCTTCATTGTCTGTTAATGATAGATAGCTTTGCCTGTTTGTTGAATGTGGCATGGGGCTACCAGCATTGACCACATACTACGTGCAAGATCACATTAAGTACTGATATATGTAGGCCACTTAGAAACATTTGAAATGTTCCAACAGGATAGAGATTTTTATATTTGCTGACCATAGGCGTAAACTACGGGTGTCTGCACACCTGCTGCACGGACCTGGTATAGACTACAAAGATAGAAAATCGGCGACTTTCATACCCAGGCACAATATCCCTTGTGCAAGGAAGATGTCCAAAATCTGAAGTTGACGAATGGCACAAGCTCGGAGAAAATAGTTTCTGTGCCCAAGTTCCTGCCCTTGTCTTCTGTGAGCTGATTCGGCATTCCGTAGAACCGTAGCCAAAAATGACTGGATTGGAAATTTATTCCCCAATGAAAAATGCCTGTATTTTCACTGGGTCCATGCTCGCAAGCCCCTCCAAAAAAATTGGCGATACTCAACAATCATCATTCAATGAGGACGAACATGATGAATTTCTATTGGCAAAACAGGCCGAGCACAGATATCGTCCTGATTGGTCAGGAATGCCGAACAAAGTCTCGTAGTGGAACTTCTCGGCATCGTCGGGTAATGATTGGAGAATACATTTGATTTTTCGTGTATGATGATTCATTTTGAATTAATATTCTTATTTGCGAGCAGTGAGTAGTCAATAATAACAATGGGCGAGACCGCGCGATGACGTGGGGCACGTGATGTGGGGATGACGTTCGGAGGCGCGGAGCAAATCATCGCTGGGCGTTGCTCGCCGCAGCTTCAACGCAGCATGCTTGATAAGCTCTTGATGCCGCTGTTCTCGAGGGCTCAGAGTCTGCTTTCGCATCCGACAAGTCAACTTCAGCCAGCGCGCCTGTTGTGAATCAGCGTCAATTCGTCGCCTGCAAATAGGACATCGTTCCGAGGCTACAGGTGGACGTTACCCCTCACAGCGCCATATCGTAGCTATATAGCTAGCCGAGGCCCTGGAATTTCGCGTAACATGGAACGACTCGTCCGTCCTCTAGGCCGCCAGATTACTAGGCAACGACTGCGATATCCTTTCTCGATACCCTCAGCTCCCGCCGTCCTCAGACTAAACAGCAGCATGGGCCACACAGTCCCTCCGGTACGGACATTCGCAAGCCCCGTTTGCACGACTCAAGCTAACTCTTTTGAAGTTGAAAGACAAGTCGCTCTTCATTGAAAAGGCGTTTGTTAATGGCGAGTGGGTAGGGGCACAATCGGGCAAGACTTTTGAAGTCCACGGTAAGCATCGTTGCGCCATCAGAATCGCAAAAATACAGCTTGCTAATCCAAATTATCTTTTGGTATAGACCCTTCCGACGGCAAAGTCATTGGTACTTGCCCAGAATTCGATGGCGCAGACACCGAAAAGGCCATCCAGGCCGCCGCAGCCGCCTTTCCCAGTTTCCGCAAGACTCTCGCTCGCGAGCGCGCCCGCATGCTTCGACGATGGTACCAATTGATGGTTGAAAACGCCGATGACTTGGCGACGTTGATCACATGGGAAAACGGTAAACCTCTGGCTGATGCGAAGGGCGAAGTCAACTACGCTGCAAGCTTCTTTGAGTGGTTCAGTGAAGAAGCCCCTCGCGTTTACGGCGATAACATTCCATCGTCAGTAGCTGGCAACAGGATCATTACATTCAAAGAGCCGGTCGGTGTTTGTGGCCTCATTACTCCATGGAATTTCCCTGCCGCCATGGTGACTCGAAAGGCCGGTCCTGCATTGGCAGCAGGCTGTACTGTCGTTGTCAAGTCTCCTGGCGAGACCCCATTCACAGCCAATGCACTGGCCGAGCTTTCCGTCCGTGCTGGATTCCCCAAGGGTGTCTTTAATGTCGTCACTACAGACAAGAACGTGGCCCAGATTGGTGAAACCTTAACCACCCACCCGAGTGTCCGTAAAGTCTCCTTCACGGGCTCGACCAACGTTGGCAAGCTGCTCATGAAACAAGCCTCTTCGACTATCAAGAAGGTTTCGTGGGAGCTCGGCGGAAACGCCCCGTTTATCGTTTTCGATGACACAAAGGACATTGATGCTGCCGTTGCGGGTGCTATTACGTCCAAATTCCGAAGCTCCGGGCAGACATGCGTGTGTGCTAACCGCATTTATGTGCAGAAGGGTATTTATGATGAATTCTCAAAGAAGTTTGCCGAAAAAGTCAAGGGATTCACGCTTGGCGCTGGATTCCAGGAAGGCATCACCCATGGCCCTGTCATCCACTCTCGAGCTGTTGCAAAAGTCGAAGAACATGTTCGTGATGCCGAGTCCAAGGGTGCTAAACTACTCGTCGGTGGGAAACGAGCAACGGAGCTTGGAGAAAACTTTTACCACCCCACCGTGTTAACAAACATGACCAAGGAGATGCACATCGCATCTGAAGAAACTTTTGGCCCTGTTGCCGGCCTGTTCCCATTTGACACCGAGAAGGACGTTATCGAACTTGCCAATGCAGCTGATGTTGGTCTCGCCGCGTACTTCTTCTCCAGCGATGTCAAGCGCTGCTTCCGGGTTGCTGAAGCGTTAGAAGTCGGCATGGTTGGTGTCAACACCGGCCTTATCAGCGACGCTGCTTCACCGTAAGTTCATCTCCGCTGTTGCCTTTTTATGATTTTTAATATTGACTGGACAACAGGTTCGGCGGCGTAAAGCAAAGTGGTTTCGGCCGGGAGGGCAGCAAGTACGGCATCGATGAGTTTGTCACTACAAAATCTGTGACTTTTGGCGGTATTGCTGAGCCAGGGATTTAAACTATTTATTTGTGAAGAGCTGTGGACCTTGTATGGGGTAATTTTTGTTTTCTGGTATACATCTAGGAGGAATATAAATTCTTATGACCTTCAGCATTTCCCGCGTCTCATTGTTCTCAATAGCCATGTGCATACCCCATGCAACAATACAATACCGTATACTGGCCGATACGGTGCTAAGCGGCTGTAACTTATTTCAATGTTCTAATGTTCTACCACGTACCCCTTTAAACACACGACTCCGTGGTGTCCGAAACCTATTTTCGTATATCATATCATCGAACGAACGAACTCAGGAGGAATTTCTGGAAGTAAAGGTTATACTGGAAGACCGCTTCTGCTTACTTGGATAACCCATATGACGCAGTTACAAATTCACGGTAGTATCCGAAGCCAAGGGGACGGATGCACCCTTTACTGTACTTAGCAGTGGTTGATAAGAGACCCCCCGGCTGTTTTGGCGGCGTTTACTCTGTACAGTTGACTTGCGGGGTCTCAAACCAATATACGGATACATAGGCGGTGCCTTTCATTACTGGGCTGGAAGGGGCAGTCATGATTTTGAACTATATGTAGATAATACACACCATCTAGCAGTCACATAGGTAGCAGCCGGTGTATGGACTATACGATATTTAAATATTGTGCCAAATGATTTGATTCTGGGTATACTTCACTATATAGAGGACTATTCAACGTTTAAAGTTATATTGTCGAAATGTTCGTCTCCAGGCACACACTGAGGCATTTCGCAAACATATCAATAATCCATCGATTGGGACTTCGGACTTCGTATTGAGAGGATTTCTCGCATAGGCCTTTGATCGTATGAATAAAGAGTAAAAATTCAGAATATCATTATATATTATATATCAAGATCGAAACCCTGCTAGGCTATATTTCTTAGTCAATTCTCCAGATGTCTATAGTAACAGGTTTGACCTGAGTCAACGACATAGATCTTGAGTATAAAGTCTTAGTTATATATAGACGAGGTGGGACAAAGCTGTACATGTAAAATTTATTGAAAATTACATTTTGGGGGTAATCCACAGCGATGATGGTTAAAGACCTCGCCAGATGAGCAATGCACTGATTTCTCTGCCAACATTAGGAAACAAACAACACCGATCCTTATTAACCGCCGCAGATTGACCGATTATATTATAGTGAGGATTCAGTGGATATACTTCATCAAGTAGAGTATGTTTTGGAAAGTCACAATCGACAGTTTCTACTATCAAGAGTGAATTTATACGTAAACCTACTCATTACATGTCTAACAGAACTTTTGGGGGGGCTCTTTTGCCATCAGAGACTGTTGTTTAAATAACTGAAGGCGTTCGTTACTATTTCCCAAGTTTTCAGGTACTCTATGACGATGTCTAGTTAAATGGCTAAAACCATGTTACTATAATGTATGTCATCTTCCCACACGAATCACGAGATTGCCCGGGTCAAGACCCTGCTCTCGCATCATGCGCTTAGCTGCTTGCTCAAACTCATTGTCTCCCTCGTTATTTGTATCATTGTTCGTGTCTTGATCACCTGCACTGTCGTTTTCGGTAGGTACCCAGGAGGGATCCATCAGCTTAATAACAGCGACCCGTTTCCTGTCCTGTGCACAGCGCAACGCAGTACGTCCCTTAGTGTCCACCACGGTGACATCAGTCACGCCTAGCAGTTCGCGAACTACCTGCTCAAAGCCGTTCTCGGCGGCATAGTGCAGCGGAGTCTGGCCGAAGCAGTCGAGCAGGTTTGGGTCACTTCTCATTCCGAGAAGTAGTTTGACCATCGCTTCCTGGCCCTTTTCGGCAGCCCAGTGTAGGGCGGTTTTGTTGAATTTGGCACCGCGTGTATTTGGGTCGACTCCGTGATGTATGAGCAACTTGACCGAGTCATGTTTCTTCTTTTCAGCAAGCTCAGGAAGCAGGTGACCAAGGTCAGAAGCGATTGTCGGCCTGCACTCTAGAATCGTGGTTGCTATTTCAATATGTGACGAGAGGATTGCGTTTCTTGCCCAAGTGGTATACTCCACGTCTGCATCATTGTCCACAAACCACTGCAGTGCTTCTTTTTGGACATCAGGGCGTATTTCAGTCCCGATTCTTGCTCCTCGTTTCATTAAAACTGCTGCTAGTTGGAATTGGCGAGTCTTCAACGCCGCTTCCAGTGGTGTCGGATACATGACCTTGCGCATCAGATTTTCATCTTGGCCCATGTAAAGGAAATCGGTGAATTCGTTGCTTGAAGGGGGTTTATAAGCTGCATTAACATCCGCCCCATGTTCCAGTAGTAAATTGGTCATCTCTAGGTTCCCTTTTGCTGCGGCTATGACTAAGGGAGAAGGGTAGAGGCTGTGCCTTGGGTTCATATCCGAGAACACGTTGAGTGGAACCATCTCCAAAATTGTATTAAGACGACCCGAAAAGGCGTCGGGCTTTGCCTCCGTGACTCGAGTCATGTTTTTTCTCAAAAGCACCAATAATCGTTTCATTCTGGTACTTACTGGAGGGAATGTCAGATCAACAACGCCCAATCTTCCATTGACCGCTGCCCCATGTGACAAAAGCAGCCGCATAATATTTATGTGCCCATTTATTGTCGCCTTTTGCAGTGGTGAAGTTAGATTGGGTTCCAAGTTGCAAGGGGCACCCTGTGATAGAAGAAATCGAACAACATCGATATGACCGTGTCCTGAAGCTGCTTCCAGCGAATGCCACAACAGTTTTGAGTTCGTAGCACGGAGAGAAAACAAGCGCTGAAGAAGCGCGAGATTCCCATGGAATGCGGCGAGAACAAAAATAACACTCCCACATTCGCGAAAGCCAAGGAATTTTCTATCAAATTGGAGATCAAGAGGTGCTCCGTGTTGCAGAAGGATGTCAACCATATGACCATGGCCTATTATCGACGCTGCCATCAACGGATTTTGACCGATCTTTGTGCGGTTCAAGCTCGCCCCTTGTTCTAATAGGGTTCGGACTATACCTTCATGGTCTTTAACTATTGCTCGTAAAAGCGGATTCCAATTCGTGTTCTCGGGGTCGAGTTGTGCTCCGTTATTGATGAGACGTTGTACAACATTATCATGGCCCATCTCGCTAGCGATAGCTAATGGTCCAGGCCTTTGGGTGGAGGGGACTCCTATGAACTCCTCATACCACGTATACGAAGGATTATGCGCAGCATGGTATAGCGAAATGGCTCGGTCTTCTAGCCATTTTTTGTCTGGTGATTGTGCCGTACGATAATGTTCTCCCCAAAAGAGAGCAGAATATTGAAAGAGATCTCTAACTCTAGTATTGCTTCCCTTAACAGAGATATTGGCTGATATATGGACGTCAAGAAGCTGTAGGCAGACAATGCAGATCAAGGCCATGACAGAATCACAATCTCGGGGGTCAATTGACGATCTCCACACCCCGATATCCGACTCTGGCGTGGCGAGTCGAACATGAATCGGTATCTGCGGACTTACTGACTGAGTAGAGAGCAAAAAGTCCTTGGCGGTCTGATGGATCAAGTGGATTCTTTCATCCGATACAAATATGAACAGTCCACAGAGATTCCTGATCCGCGTAGCTAGTCTAGATCCGTCTAGAAACTCATCGTCCAAGTCGAGATTTTCTGCGGGATTCTCATGGGTGGCCAGATTAAATGCAACATCCATCTCCGCCAAAGTCATCGGCCGCTTGGCTCCGGCCACAATGCGCAACATGATGCATGCTTCTCTGTGTCTGCGTGGACTGCCGGTATGCCTATTCAGAAGTTTCTCATATGCCGCTTCCACAGTTGTGGGGAGTTTGTCTATATCTGTGGACCGGACTTTCTCACCCCGCGAAATATTATATTCCAGTTCTTCTGTCACTAATTGCGCCCATAGATACGTTCGATTTTCCATAGACAGCATCTTGGTCTCGATTCTTTCTTTTGTTTCCTCTTGAAGACCTACTCTTTCAGCAAGAGACGCCATTCTGTCCTTGATCACAAGATTTATCTCTTCCTTGACCATCTCTGTCTCTGTGGCCCCCGAAAGGCGGATGATGGGCATGTTGTCGTTGGGGGATTTGATTGTGTTCTCAATATCGGCGTATGGCCGACTTGTTAAAATGACCTTTAGGTTCCCCTCTCTAGCTGTATTTTGATACGAGGAAGAGTAAAATCTCTTGATGAATTGCAGCAGCTGTGCTCTTCCATTTTCACCACATTCATCTACCCCATCTAGCACACAATAGACCTGGCCAGCAACTGGGTCCGTCGTTGCTGATAGAAATATTTCCCACAGTTGATCCGGTTCCTCTTGGAGAGTATTCTTGTTAGTTTCCCAGATTGGGATTGCGTGATGTAGCAGTTCGGGTTTCTGGTGGAAGAGCTGATGGACCAGACTGCACAGCGCGGTGGATAGCTTGCCTTGGTCTTCGTTGTCTCTGAAGAAAAAGTAGCAAACCGTGTTTTCATGGTCTTTTCGCAGTTCGGTGTCGACGAGTGTTCTAGACAAAACTGACTTTCCACAACCTGGATCTGCTAGGATCCAAAGAAGATCGTCTCTTTGACTCATTAGCCACGTGCTGTACTGATTATTCTCAAGAACCCAAAGACAGGTGTTTTCGGTGCGAGTCGGATTGATGTTTTTGTAAGCTAGATACCGGACGACATTGAAGAATTGGTGGCATTCTTTCTGTCGCGCGTCTCGGTAGCGGTCTTCTTCTTTCTGCGCACTCGCATCAATTTTTTCCCCTAACTTTTCTGTTGCAGCCAGCTGCTTAGCGGCGAAATCATGTAATACAGTGTCTAATAGACGATTAGTTAGGAAAAAGTGGATGTAGATATATGATCGTAAACAGCAACGAACCTCCCACTTGAACAACTGGCTTCTCATTTGCCACTGAAGCTGCGCCTATATACCCCAGTAACGACTTGGCGCACGCGGCAGCTGTCGCTGCAGCATACCTCTGCCAATTTTTATTCTTATGCGAGTCCGAATAGTCACTGATGCCCCTGATCACCAAACATGGGAAGTCGGCTAGGCCAGCGGCCTCCATCTCGCAGCAAATTGCTCCCAGCTGTTCTCGAAGACGCTCTCTGGTGACCGCATCTTTGACTACTGAGTTGCTAGAGGCAATGGTACCGCAAAACAGCATCGGATCCGTCGAGTCTCGCTCTGTGCGCCGTACCCGCCGGGATACATCGCAGCCTGCACAAGTGTCGGCCGTGGCAGGATGGGCATAGCTAACCTCGAACAAGACATCGTTCTCAGCTCCTGGATAGCCGAATTTCTTGGCCATGGCAGGTCTCTTGCGGAACATTTCCGACAGATGAGTGCTGATAGCAGTCTCGCCCAGTTCGTTGTCGCTCTCCAGTTGCGCCAGGGCCGTGAGTAGCAGAAACGGGGGAGCAGCCAAGGTTCCACTGCGCTCAAAGCCGGAAGACTGAGTGTGCTTGCCACGATCAAACTGCACGACGCCGCCAAATTGGCCAGAGGGTTTTCCGATGGCTACATCGCCGAGGCGAATGTCCAGCTCGTCGTCTGAAGGGACCGGCAGCGCGCCGCCAATGCCGACCATCAGACCAAACCGGAGGGACTTGAAGGTTCTTAGCATGTCCTTGGCGACCGAGGCCGCCGGGGTCGAGCCATAGACGCCTGATGGCAGACTGGCTATGGCGACATGATGGTGGTGGATTCTGCCGAGTTTGTAGCTGTTGTGGTCCAGCTCGTCCTGGCCCAGCGCGGGGAATTCCTCGTCCAGCAAGGCAGCCGCGGCCGCCGCCTCCAGCGGGAGCGCGCAGATAATGCCCACGGTAAACTGACTGTGCTCCATGGTTATTTCATGGTCTTCGATGTAATTCACGCTGGAGAACGGCCGTTGGAACGTCTTTGAGCGATTGCTGTTTTCCGTTGCCTGAGCGGTGGGGGCAATACTAGTCCAATGAAAACAGGAGTAAATGTTGTACTTATAAACATAGTTAAATATAGAGTTATCGATATAAGTTTCAATGCTATTACACATGTAAGTTAGTATTAATTGATCAATTGATACATTATGAAACCTTCAGCGTGCGTCTTGATATACTATACTCACTAGATATAATTGGCAATTTGATACTGACATTGGTCAGTGCAAGTAATTACCAGTTGTCATATTATTGTAGTGGAATTATAAACAAGTTGCTTAACCTGTTGCTTCAAAAATGTTCATCGTCGCACGAAAATACATGAATTAATATTATACATATTTTGTAGAATAAGTGCCTATTAATAAATCCAACAAAAACACTTGTTTAATGCTAAAATGTTAAAGATATGGATATACATGTAATTACATCAATTGATATGCACGGGTATCGCCCCACTATTTCCTTTCTGTAAGTCATTTCGTCTCGACAATCCAGTCATTCCGAATACTACCACGCATAGCTACGGACAGTGAACAGCACTGCCGACACATGTTTCCACCCTGATGACTTCTATCAAGGATGGCCGGGTCAAGAAACCCGCATCTCGTAGCTCGTCGCATTCTCGCTCCGGCCTCCGCCTATCCAAACACCATCGCGAACGAGCCGCCAAAGAAGCCGGTCAGTGCAGAACCCTCTTCCAGCCCCCGAAACACTTCGACTTGGCGAGTTTGTAACATCCATACAGCACAAAAACAGACAACTGACCTCCCTCTCGTCGAGCGCACTAATGCCCTGTCCCTTGAAGACTTTCTAGCCCGTTACATCGACCCAGCACACCTGCAGCTTCGTGCGTCACCCGCTGCACCTGGAACCGATGGACACAGCCAAGACGCAGCACAGTATCTCATTCAAATACACACGGCCGACACAATCCCCGAGCCAGACTTTGAGAGCTGCTTTGCGCTGATCGAACAGACCTCCGTTGCCGACTATTCGGCTTCGTCGATGGGATGGTCGCCGTCAAAGAAAAGAAAGGAAATGCGCCTGCCGGATATGCGGTATATGGTTCTACGGTCAACAAGCGACTATGATACTCTAGTAACGGGAACGACAAAAAAACAGGAACAAGAGGAAGAAGGAACCAAGCAGCAAACCCCGCCTGTGGCAGGGTTCCTCTCCTTTATGACAACATATGAAGACGGGAAGGAGGTGTTATACTGCTACGAGGTCCACGTGAATCCGTCACTGCAGGGCTCTGGCCTTGGTGGACAGCTGATGCGCTTGTTTGAGGAGACTGGCCGCCGGATCGGCCTGGAAAAGGCCATGTTGACCGTGTTCAAGGCCAATGGAGGTGCATTGAGGTTCTATGAACGACTGGGCTTCTCTGTAGACGAATACACGCCTGGTCCGAGAAAGTTGAGGAATGGCACAGTTAAGGAACCTGATTATTTGATTCTATCCAAGGGGCTCAAGTAGATGAGTCCTGTTGACTTATAAATCATGAAAGCATCCTGGTCGGAGTTTTGGGTTAGAGGTCTAGAAATATTTAGAATAGAAATAATAATTTTTAATATTTTGGGTTGTAGGTGATCAATCAAGAAATGCTATCAAATCTGTCGGACTTCTTTGCCCTTCATGTCTGGGTGGTCTTCTTCCCATTCATCCCGGAGCGCAGCGAATATGTAATCCGCTACTAAAATTGATAGCCCAAGGCTCCACACCAGTGTGATGGCATAGAAAAAGTTGGCATTTCCGGAGCCTGCATAGACCCACAAATGATAAAATGCTGGGCCGAGCAGAGTAGCATAGAGCAACGTGGCTGCTGCGAAGAATGCGTAGCGCGTCACTAAACAATTATTAGTAAACGATCCGACGAGTAAGTCAATGACACGTACGCGGTGAAAGATGTCGGTACAAAGGCAAAAGCGCCAGATATAATGAAACGTCGGCAATGCTAGGATATGGCTTGAAAATAGCAAAAATGCCGACCAGCGACATGACGACGAACAAGGGCTGTCGTCTTAATCGAATTGTCAGGCCTCCAACGTAGCCAACCAGGTGTAGCCAGAATACACCCAGGAAGAACTCGCGGAACGAGTCGAATATTTCAATAAAAAAATACCACCATAGACCGGAATTCGGAGTAAGGTCTGGAACGAGTAAATGTGCACCATAGGTCGCCGGAATGAACTGCCATGAGAATCCAGCGACAACAAAGGACGCCACCAGAAGCACAGCTATAGAGGTGATGAAGATTCCAAACCGTGCAAGCACAAAGGCTGCTGTCCCAGGTCCGGACTTCTTCGCAGTAACCAAGCGGTCATAGCAGAGCAGGACCAGCGGCGGAAAGAGAAGCGCAGGATATAGAGACAGGTAGGACGCAAATGCAAGAGCAATCATAGAGTTGACATTGTTCCCATTAACAGCATTCGAAATCGCGTAAAGAATGGACGCATTTGTAAAAATCGTAGTTGATCGCGCGAGACAAGTAGAGATCACGAAAGGGTTGAACAGGTACCTGTATTAATTAACATCTTGCACAATCAAGACCTGACATTTTATCCTACCATGCAGCAATAGCAACTCCATCCCATCTGATTGTCTTCCTTAGCGTGCTATGGAAGCGCCCCGTAACGGATTCCCTCGAGTCCGAAATGTGAACCAACGCGTTGGCGTTCAAAAGGTCAACGAAAGCGTAGAAAATATTGGTAACTAGAGGGTACGACTTTGCACTCGGAAGCAATGACAGAATCGGGAGAAGAAGAGGCGCCTGCCGGGCAATTAGATGATGTTTCTGCATTGCGGATTATGTTGTAGCACCTGGTGAAAAACACCGCCATCATATGGGGACACATTGCGGGTATACAGGAAAAGACCTTCTTGCACTACAACAGTCAGCCACTGAACAACTACCCACAAGCGATTGGCAACGCACGTCTTTTGAAGCTGCTAATTGGCGTCGATATCTCGACTCGCGATGTTAGGAGGTCTGGTAACGAGGGGAAGGTGACAATGAGCAGCAGCCGCAGAGCAATAGCTCCGATGAAGACGGCTAATTTCCGTCGGTCGACAGGCATCGCAGCTTTATTGCACCAGAAACGTTGTATGCATAGCAAGGGAAAAGACAAACGCGAGAGAACGCAAACAGAGTTGGATGGTTCGTGACAAGAGTTGTTGCTGCTTGTTGAGGCTCCAGCTGTCCTTGTCCTGTGCTTGCCGCAGGCCCGCAGCCCGCTCTCCCGCACGGACCACCGCCTCGGTCCTTCCGATAAAAAAAAAAAGTTGATAAGTTTTTCTCTTCACTCCGTTATCAGTTGAATCGCTGAACGACACCGAATCGTCGCAATTGTGCACCACCACACAATGGCGAAAATCAAGAAGAGAGGTCCGTTTAACTGCCGCTCCTGTGTCTTTTAAACTATGCTGATATCGTTGGCAGGCGCCTCCGGTCAGGCCAAAAACTTCATCACGCGAACTCAGGCCGTGCGCAAACTCCAGATTTCTCTTCCGGATTTTCGAAGGCTATGCATTTTCAAGGGTAAGCAACAAAGTGGCTCCATGGTGAAATCCTGCGCCTAACAGACCGGCTCGCTTTTTAGGGATATACCCTCGCGAACCTCGAAGCAAGAAGAAGGCTTCAAAGACTTCCACACCCAATACCACTTTCTACTACACCAAGGACATCCAGTACCTCTTGCATGAGCCATTGCTGCGAAAATTCCGTGAGCAAAAAGCACTCGCCAAGAAAATTGCCCGCTCTCTCGGCCGAGGTGAAGTCGGGGATGCCGCGCGTCTGGAGAAAAATCTCGCTCCCAAGCTCTCGCTAGACCACGTTATCAAAGAGCGCTATCCAACATTCGTCGATGCCCTCAGGGATCTTGACGACTGCCTTTCGCTATTATTCCTTTTCGCAAGCCTACCATCCACCAGCTCCGTACCGCCCAAGACAATTGCGCGGTGCCAGAGGCTGTGCCATGAATTCCAGCATTACTTGATCACTACAAACTCCCTGCGCAAGTCTTTCCTCTCAATCAAGGGTATTTATTACCAGGCTACTATCCAGGGACAGGACATTCTTTGGCTCGTTCCCTACCGTTTTGTCCAAAAAGTGAACGGCGATGTGGATTACCGTATTATGGCGACCTTTGTCGAGTTCTACACGACTCTTCTTGGATTTGTGAACTTCCGCCTGTACACCTCTATCGGATTGGTATATCCGCCACGATTTGACGCTGCGAGTGATGAAAAGGGTGCCGAATTGACTGCTTTCCGTCTTGAAGGCAAGAATGTCGAACAGGTTAAAGCTATAGAGCAACCAGCAACCAATGGGAAAACGACCAATGAAGAGGTGACGCAAGAAATCCAGGACAAAGTTGACAGCGTTGTGAAAAAGGCCGGTCTTGATAAGGTTTCTGAGGAGAAGGTTCCTGAAGACCAGACAACGAATGAATATGCCATCGACAAGTTCGAGCCTGCTGCCCCTGAAGCCGACACTCTTGCCCAACCCGAGGCGAATGCCGACGAAGCCGGTACCTTGTTTTCGTCGTTTACCTTTTTCATCTCACGAGAGGCACCCAAAGGGCCCTTGGAGTTCCTTCTCCGCGCATTTGGCTGCAAGCGAATTGCGTGGGACGAGGTTGCTGGAGAGGGTGCATTCACACACGACGAGAAGGATTCGCGCATCACTCACCAAATAGTTGACCGTCCTCCCCTCCCCGAGTCGGCACTCCCAGCTGCCCCGGAGGGATCAAATGAGGTTCGCCCTGGTGGTCGCATTCCCGGCAGAACCTATGTCCAGCCGCAGTGGGTTTGGGACTCCATCAACGAGGGAAAATTACTTCGGCCCGACCTATATGCTCCTGGAGCCACTCTTCCGCCACACTTGAGCCCATGGGTGAAGCAATCCAGAGGCGAATATGATCCTCGCGCAAGCCTGGCCGCCCAGGAAGAAGAAGGGGAAGCTGAGCGGTCTGCCGAGGAAGACGAGAGTGAAGACGAGGATGTGGAAGAAAGCAAAACGATGGAAGTTGATGGTGAAGAGGAAGACGAGGAAGAGGATGAATCAGTAGACGACCACGGAATGGATGTGGATGACGACGATTCCGAGGGGGGTGAGAGCGAAGAGGAAGCAGAAGACTTTGGCGGTTTCAACGACGCCGACGATGCCGTCTCAGAGTCGGAAGACGAAGACGAAGCCCTGCGCTCCCAGCATCAAAAGGAACTCGAAGCCGAAGCCGCCGGTCTGCCATTCTCCGGCCCAGCGAACGGATCGTCTGCTGCCAAGAAGTCCTCGAAAACGAAGAAATACCAGACGCAGAAACGAAAGGAGGAAGAAGAACTGGAGAGACAGAAGATGATGATGAGCCGGAAGAAGCGCAAGCTGTTGGATAAGATGCTGTACTCGAACAAGAAGAAAGACGAAGAGGCGCAAAAGCTGCGCAGCAAGCGCAGGAAGCTCGAGAACGCGGCCAAGTCACAGGCGTAAAAAGTTCAGTCGTTTTTGTTTAGCAATTATGAATCGCCGGTGTTTAGATATTTATTTTGGAAACAGCTAATGCAGCACATGAATTTGAATTTAAAGATAAACGCTCTATCTCTATTCTTTATATGCCTCTATAAGTTGATAGCGATGGTAGATAGAGTATGGACCCACATGACCACGGAGCGGGTCCGTCCCGCCATCGCGCAACAATTCCGACTCGACAGCAAAACTTTTGGCGCCACGATCCCTCCCATCTCTCCCCGTCGCATGCAAAGCGAAAAGGGTCACCTTGCCGCCGCTGATGACGGCTACAGATGGCTATTCTGTCGGGCATGAGCTGTCAGAGATCGACACAGAAGCTTACCTTGGCAGTGATGCCGATTTCTTCGATACTGGCGATGTGAAGCAGTCCGCACGCCACGGCGGCAGCAGCAGGACAAACAATGCAGGGACGTTGGCGAAACATACCGATTATACCTCGCAATCGCCTCCCCCCTACCGATCTAATCGATGGAAAGGCTCAGACGAGAAATGGCGTCGCTTAACACGGCCGGAGCGAGACCTGATTGGCCAGCTGGACGAACTCGAGAATCGAGACTGGGCCAAGGGTTTATACAGAGCCTATTTGATCAAAAAAAGGAGGCGAAGACTATTGGAAGATGATCGAGAATTGAGGACGCGCAACGCCCAGGCGGATTGGACTGCATGGCCGTTGTACCCAGAAGACATTGCCCAGGCCGATGATCGCATAGAGTACAAGTTCCGAAAACAGAGGGAAACGAGTACAACGCCCCGACGGTCACGAAAACACCCTGCGAAGGTTGCACATATTGATCTACATGGACAGAAATACAATGCTGCTCCAGAAGATAGCCCCTCAGACGGCTCTGGTGACGATAGCGATTCCGATCCTCCCAGCATAGCCGATCTTACAGAGGCCATTCCATCCGACAATCCTCACATTTTTAAGGCGGAACCTGACCCCCGACCCAGTTCTTCACTGGAGGAGACAGTTATTGCGCAAATGATGAAAACGGGGAAAGAAAGATTTCTCGAACGGACATCGAAGCCGGGGTTTCAGTCAGCAGGCTATACTCCTTCTGCAGATGATGAGTTAATGACTGCCCAGTTACGGCCAATTGCACGGAATGTTATTACTCAGTTTGATGATCTTTTGCTCGGTATGCACCAGGGCGCCGACAAGGGTCGCGGTGGTGGTCGTCATATGAGAGTGGACAGCGAGTCAAGTTATAGTGACTATACTTCAGTGCGAAAGTCACCAGTAAACCCATCCAAGGGATCGCGAGTTGATGCCAACGCTATTGACCCAACTCGATCAGACACCCGAAATTCCGATCCCGATACTGATACAAATGCTGAATCTGTCTCCCACTTGCGCGGTAGAAGCAGCAAAAGGAGGGGATCTACGTCCACAAAGGGCAAAGGAAAGGCCAGCTCCTTTCGAAGCCAAGATCGATATGTAACGCACACACCCTCGAGGAAAAGGATGGGCAATAGAACGTGGGAGTCTGTCATGCTTGTAGCCTCTTTACAAGACTGGCCAGAAGAGGTCATCGACAAAACGAACCAGAGGCTAAAGGAGATTTTTGGCAAGAGTGCCACTCTTGCACCACGGAGGAGAGATATGCGGTTGGATCATTGGGACGAGAGCCTGGTTTGTTCAGTACTAGAATGCCCACGCCACAGGGAACCATTTTCTGAAGAATCCGATCTGGATCGGCATATGCGATTGATTCATGGTGGGAGAACGTCACCGCGCCCTTTCAGCTTGCCTGCGTCGCGCTCTCAATCACGGTCTCGTTCCAGGGCTCGTGACACGCTGTCCGGTGCTGAAGAAACCCAGGCAGATTCTCGTGAATGGCGGCGGGGCATGAAGGGAGATTATGTGAATACCAATTTGATCTGTCCAGTAGCAGGTTGCCGAAGACACAAGGAGCCGTTTTCACGGTTATGGAACCTAAAAGAGCACATGAGACTTCGCCATCCCATGGTCGATCTCCCGGAGTCTATTCGGCCGCAGAGCAAAAAGAATTCCCAGTCACAGCGGCGACCTCACAGTAGGCCTAGATCGGCTTTGTCTTGGAAATACAAGTCTGAGGATGTGGTCGTCACTACCGATGAAGAGCGAGAGAGCGGACGCGAAGATACTCGTGATAAGGGGATGTTGTTTTCCTGTCCGATAAAATCCTGTAAGCGTAGCAAAGATGGGTTCTCACGGAATTGGAATCTTCAGAAACACATACGGTTAATGCATCCAGCCTGGAGGGCTGAGGATGTTGGGTAGGGCTAAGAAATGGAATACATGATTTAAACCGTCAAATGCGACACATACAGAAAGATGTCTTCGCTTTGCAAGTCATTTGATATCTAAAAACTTTCACGCCATCCGCCGAGGTCAATTTAATCCAGACTGAAAAGTGACATTTACACCCCACCTCTTCCACGCGCCATTGGCGTTTTCGTAATAGGCGCCTTGCTGAAGTGACCTCATGGCTTGTAGTCGTATATTTGTTCGCGAGAACATGCGGATTCGCCTGCAACGACACTTTGCGTCGAGATCACTCCCTACTCCCCCTGCCATCCCAAGCCCGATGCATTATTCCTCCTTTCCAGGCGTCCACCAGGTCGGTAGTAACCCGCCCCGACTTACCATAAGCGTCAGGAAGCGCCGAAACCCATTGCGGCCGCCGTAGATGCTGTAGCAGCCCACCATGCCATCCAAGTTGTGCTCGTCCTCCATGCGCAAGAAGTACACGTCAATGAGTAGTTTGTGGACATCTCCCACTAGGTGATTTTGTCTTGGAGCTTGTGAAAAGGCTTCTCGACATTGACATTCAACGGGCTGGTTGACTGGCACTGGTACCGCTATTGCTACTGCATGAGCCTTGATTTATTGACCGCACCATTAGTTAGGCTTGTTTGGAACTTTTCAATCTCTTCATTTTAAAAATTCATTTTATTACAATTATTCATTCGGCGTGCGCGTCACGCATACATATACATCCAGTCATTGCTCGTTTCAAAATCAATCTATTAGCCTAGTCCCGACGTCCACCAATATTTTCTCCAAGGGAACCTCAAGTCTACATGTTGTTATAGACTTGTCCGCAAGGGCCTGCAATATTACCACTGCTTCTGAATGCTGGGTTGGTGTCGTTTGAATATGACAAACCCGTGAAAGTCCCCGCCGGACAAACACTACTGACATCGTGGCCAGACGCAGCATGCGGTACCGACACGTTGGTGGCTTGTGACACCACACATCCCTCGTACGAATACCAGTATGCCTGGATGCAGTTGGGTAGATCAAAATAACAGGCATTACAGCATGCCTGGGCTGAAGCACCCGCTGTGGAGTCACCTCTGTGGAACAGCGTGTTTTCAGTGGCAAGGCTGCTCGGGATACTTGCGTTGCCGTACGGGGATGTTGGCGTTAGGGTTGGAAATGGGCTGGCACACGGCCAAACAGAGCTCACTGACGCTGCCGCAGCGACGGTGGTGGATTTTGTGACCGTGCTGGTCTGCGTTACGGTCTTGGTGACCGGGGTCGTTGGCTTGGAGCTCTTTTCAGATACACCCAGACATGAGCACAAGGCTGAGACGCTGGTAGATGGCTGAGCTGCGATCCACAAGGCAAATGCTGTCGGCGTAGGGGAAGAATCGCCCGATGGCTGTCTCTTGTTGATGTTGTCGTTGGTGTGGGACGACGTGGGCGACGTGCTTGTGGGCGGATTACCTGGAAGGAATGTGTATATGACACTTGCCGACTCGGACGTGATGGTGTCTATTTTGGTTGACGTGACAAATATGGTACTGGTAGTGGTAGTGGCACTGACACTGACACTAGCAGCTCCGCTAGTCACTGTGGCTGGCTTGAGATGGGCTGAGCACCAATTGCTGGCATCCTTGTGTTGTTGTTCGGTCAAAAGCAATCGGAGCGCAGAGCATTTGTCGTCGGGAGTAACTGGAGCCGCCAGGGCGACAGCAAAAGTACCAGCCCAGGTAAAGATGTCTCGAAGCTTCATCTTAACTTTCTGATTTGTTTCCCGCTATTTGTGATGATTATATGTCTCTTGGGGCGCCGTGGTTGAGGTTGAGTTTTTGCCCTGCGGAGGACAGAGTTCAAGGAACTGCTAGTTAAGTTCTGGGCTGCAAGCAAACCAGCAAGTAGAAAGAAGCTTAACCCTACGCTTTATATATGCTCGCCAATTGACTCCAGATCCGGAGCGCTGCATTTCCGAAATATGGCATCATGGTGACTGACAAATTTAGCATTGCAGATCCGGGACGGTCCTGTGGCTAGGAACTTGTCTCACACGCACAACGAATCGAAAAGCCCGCACCACGCGTCAAGCCTCTCGTTTACTTTCAAATGATCCTCTGAATTTTTTTTTTTTTCGGTTTTTTTGGTATTTTTGTCTCATTTGGCCACTATTTTCCCCGCCCAAGCTGACGGATCGCAGCCCGGCGGGGCTCACACGTCATGGCGCGCAGATCCCTCGGCTTAATCGGTTGGTTTCTCTGTCGATGCAGCCAAATGTCTCACTCTGGGCGTCACGCTTCAACAACAGCTATGCGTCGTGGCCAATGATGTCTACCGTCAATGAGATTTTGCACTGCGCACCGTGGTACCACCAAGCCAATACCGGGCTCAGAAAGAATCGTTTATCTGCCCAATCCTCGCGTGTATTCGTGGTGAACTGACTCATTGTTATGCGCGACTAGCTGCGAAAACCCTAGCTGCTACTGATGAATACCTGCACTCGCACCTCGTTACTCCAGCCAGCGTCTAATCCCATAGCACTCCATGCCCGCAAGACATCTACCGCGAGGACCTTGTCTCTATCTTTCCAGACTGTTTGCCTGGGCACTGCAAGCCCGGAGATCATCACCATGACATGGTCATCGATTTCTTTAGTCTCAAGAGCAGAATGATAGATGCCAAGTATACCCAGGGCCTTGAGGTTGATATCAAACTGGAGCCTCCCGCTTCCGATGACACGTACCTCCGAACTCACGATGGCGGCCACGCCGGTCATCTTTCCGAGCAGCCCCAGCACAGCAACGTGGGTCATCAGTGACACCATTGAAGAAGATGTTGAGCAGCCGCGGCTGCCTTCGAGGGTAAACGATCGAACAGGGTAGGCAGTTAGTATCTCCCAACCTTTGGGTTCGAGCGAGATTGAGACCATGGCATGGGGCCCCGATGAGGGTGACATGATATCGCTGATGATTCCTGTTGTAAATGATCGAATGACATACCGGTCATGGTTGCCTTTGGGTGGTGACGAATTGACACCTGGGAAAGCAATGAGTGGAACAATGGAGGCGGTGTCTGCAGGGCTAATGTTAAACAATCCGATGATACCACTCCCGGTACGAGCCCAGCCGCTATAGGTGCCAATACGGAGGATATTTCCCTCGTTGTAGTTGTGGTAGACGTCTAATGTCCGGCCGACTACGCTAGGACGTAGAATAGTGGAGGTGCCTCTAGTGGTTAAAGCGGTGATCTGATGGATCAGCTCAACGTTGTGCTCACCAGGCTTATCAGTAATATAAATTGGTCCTCCAGAGACACAACGGGCGGCGGCATGATATGATCCGTACGGGTGATCCGTCTGGAACATGTCCCAGTCCGGGATCACATTCAGGTGGGAGGTCAACAAGGCGTTGTGCGCATTGCAGAATATATGCCATGGGTGCGAGTCCGCCACATCAGGAAAAAAATCATCCGAGTTTCGTAGCAGGATACTGGGCTTGTTTATAGGTATGTGCGAATGAAACATGTGCTGTGGAGTCATCGACATGCATGAGATAGCCCTGGTGCCAAAGTACCGCAGCGACGCTATCGTCCAGGCGTCCTGGTAGGACGAGATAAAGCGTCGTCGGTCTTCTGCATTGTCCAACGAGTCGAGGAAAAATTGCGCATCCGTCTTGACAGAGTCCACTCCGTTTGAAGTCAAAAACAAGTAAAAGTCCTCGTAGAAGCGTTGAATGTCGTCTGGATCGATTGCTAGCATGGTGCCGCCAACAACACGATCTTTCTTCCTCACTTCTTTGGTTTTGTATTTCTTCACCAGGTCTCCATCTGGGGAAATTCCGCCCCAGTAGCCCATCAGCGCATGCCAGACTCCAATATGTTCAATGTCTGGGTGCTCTTGTCGGATCCTGGCAGCGGTGCGTCCCAGTCCTGCTGGAAAGCCTTCGCTATTGGCCTCGAAGCTTTTCCAGCCGCGGTGCCACTGTTCTTCGCCTTGCTTGTCAAGTGACTGCCAGTTGTCGTCGATTATCAAATTTGAAATACTGATCCCGTGCGCCTTTAAAGAGTCAAGAGCGTGGAGAATCTTGTCCTCGGTCAAATTTGGGCCCACTCCATTCCATGTGCAATATGTAAGACCTTCGTACCAATCAGCCAGCCATTGCGTCCGCACGTCCTTTTCCACCAGGACAACATCGTCGCCGACAGGAGAATCTGGCTCCCGGGGCGCATCTGAAATGACTGGCAGAGTAATGTCGGTAGTGAAGCCGCGGGCAACTTTCCGGGCTTCATATATTAATGCCGATATGCAAACCTCAAAGTCCTCGCCCACAGAGGCAAGTACTTCGAATTTTGATTCATCGCTGTTGTCATTTCTTGCATCGACTATGATTTCGCCATTTTCGCCAGAACGGAATACTGTCAAGACATTGTTGACTCCTGACACACCCAGAAGAACCAAATTGAGACCGTCAGATCTGAGAAAGGAACATACAACGGCATCTTCATTTATCTGGAATTTTTCTGTGCCGTGTCTGGGGGCTAGCCATGGAGTCCACACACGAACCAGGCAGAGGTGGCGCTGGTACAGTTTGGGAAGACCAAGTGTCAAATTCTTCCTCCCTGAGGCCTCCCCGTCTGCAGCTGGCACTTTTCCAGCGATGCTCCACAGTAGTGAGCCTGGTGCTTCGCTCTTTCTTGCTTCGACGTCTATTTCGGTGGATATATTTTCTATATAATCGCCGAACTCGTCTCTTGGTGACTTTTCAAGTACGGCACCAGACTCTATTGAATCTGGAGCAAGCGATAATGCGGTCAAAATCCGGCCTTTTGGTCCCCATACCAACTCCCCATCTTTGACATATCTTCGTTGGCAGGCCCAGTGCCAATCGGCATCACAGTCGGTCTTGTATCGGATCGTAAAATTAGCCTTCCCAGCCGTCGGCGGAAGATCAATCTCGGAAGAGAAGGTATAATGGTGAAATTCTTGTAGGACACAACGGTTCCCGATTATTGTTGCTGTATTCTCCGGCTCGCACTTTGCTAGAGGCATAGCAACCCAGTTACCGTTGTCCAAGATGTTATGCCAGATCTCAACCTTCCAGTCTTGTTCCGGAAAAGACGTGCTGGAAGAAAGCACTACCGTGAAACGGAGCTAGCTCACTCGATAACGGTTATTATCACAGGTGTGCGTAACTGGGGCATGCCTTGGGAGCCAACCTTATCTTGTTCTGGGCAAGTGGACGACTTGCGCGGTCTCTTGACACTCGTCACCTCGGACAGAGGTGGATGAGAAGTCACGCGGGCAAACAGGCTCATCTGTGAGGGCCGAGCAAACAGCGTTGTTCTTGACGTCGACTGTTGCGCGCCTGCTGGTGACGTTGGGCGCGAGACTGCAACAATGTCGGAAACAGACATGGCGGGGAGAGACTTCTTCGTACAGGCCAATCAGAGAATATAAAAGGCACAACTGCCAACTCACATTAACAAGAACTTATAGCAACAAAGCATCTCGAGGCACTACTACGAGCCATCGAGGTTGAAGTTGCCTCTGATGATGCGTGATGAGCTGTGGTGGAGAGCTCCCAGGGCGGGCCGTGCTCCCATTGGCTGTTTCTTATCATTGACTCCACCGGATACGATAAGGTCGATCGTCTCTATTATTGCTTGAACACTGTTCAGAGATTTGGATACTCTTTTCAGTTCCGTCTATTCATATACAGTCCATTTCTTATCCTGTTGGGTGGCTCCATACAACATGTTTCTTCTCATAGTGCTGTATTCTATTACCGGGAAATATCCGCCGTCATAATCAACCCAGTCCGAGCTGAATACTTCGCTCCGCTAATATCCTCTGGTAGAAGAGCAGCATCACCATTTGCCACCAAAGCCTCTGCCAATGTGCACTTTCCAGTCTCCTCAAATCCAAGTTTCCGGTATAGGCCCACCGTCGCATGGTTATCCGGCTTCACCATAAGCCGCACGCGCACCGCAGATGGACGATCGCGATACGACTTGAGATAATCTAGGGCTTCCTTGCAGAGTGTAAGACCAAGTCCCTGGCCGCGGTGCTCTGGATTTGTGAACAGACTAAGCATCTGCCATCGCTCTTCTTCGAATTCGCCTTTTCCGCTTGGCTTTTGGCCCGACTCAGCCGGCAATGCGAATTCCTCGCTGCTCAGCGGCCCTCGAAGGGTCAACTGGCCAACCCATGTCGATGGCTCGTTCGGCGTGGTTGTAGATTGTTGCTCATTGCTTACAAGAGGTGTCGCACTGCATACAAATGTCTCTATTTTTTCGGATCTAAGGCGAGCTACCCATTCGGTATCGGGCAGCGCTGATTCGATCTCCAGAGTGGATGAGAATGAGCCCGGTGAGATTTTGAGGGCTTGTAGACGTAAGTTTTTGTATTTCTCGACAAATGCTGCGAGTTCTCTGTCTTTCGGGATGCGAAAGAATGAATAGTGAAAGGTTTGAGACATGTTCAACGTTAAACGAAACTGTACCGTATTCGGCGATTCAATGTTGACTGGTCAAATATATATATAATTGTCACCAGTTAACCACGCTCTTTTCTAGGATATCAATAAATTGACTTTAACTTCTCAATGGGACTCCTTCTAGTTCGGATGTTAAATAGACTGTCACAATCAGAACCCGGATTCACATTGACCGAGACAAATAAACAAATGACAGAACCTGGATAAACGAAGTAGTAATCAATAAATACCGAAAAGGCAAGTTCATGCGAAGCACAGCCGCAGCCCCACATTGGAGTATGCCAAAAAAGATCAACATTAATTTAGGTTGACCAGCTTGGAAAGGACATACATAGTCCTGCAACATTTTGAAGATTCCTTGGCGGCCTTGGCAGATCAATATACCCGAGTTCTATGTACAAGGTGCTTGTCAGCAATGAAAGGTTGAGCAGAAGAGACTAATTGATTGAATGCCTAGAAGAAAAAACAAAAACATTAACCGTTCTAAATATGTCACAAAAATTAAAATATAAACCTCACTTGATGCTACCTACGAAAATATGACTTCCTCCAATGTTTTTCTCTCGCCACTTTCCTCCACCAACGACCGGAACACACCACCCTCAATGCCCATCAAGTCTCTTGGGGCACCAAACTCCACCACCTTGCCCGCGTCCATGACCAAGATCCGATCGAAATCAGCAATTGTACTCAGCCTATGCGCGATAACTAGGAGAGTAGTTGCATTGCGACCAAACTCGGATCTAATGGAACGCTGGATGAGCGCGTCGGTATCCATGTCAACTGCCGACGTGGCCTCATCGAGGACCATGATCTTTGGTCGTGAGACAATGGCGCGAGCAAGACAGAGGAGTTGGCGCTGGCCTTGTGACAGATTCAGACCACCTTCAGAAATGGGTGAATCCAGGGATTCGAAGACGTTGGCGTTTGTGCTGTCTTGAATCGCGGTGCTGCTGCTACTGCTAATGGGTGTGCTTGAACCTGCTGGGGGATCATCTTCAGATGTGTCGGCCCTAGTCATCAAGTGCACCCTCTCTAAAGCTTCGTACAGCTCGGTATCAGAGCTTTGAGAAAATGGGTCCAAGTTGGAACGAATGGTTCCTGAGAACAAGACTGGATCTTGAGGAATAATCGCCAACCGACTACGTAGATCATGTAGCTTTATCGTTGAAACATCGATACCGTCGATGATAATGCGCCCTTGGCGTATTTCTAAGAAGCGGAACAGAGCCAACGTGAGGGAAGACTTTCCAGCACCTGTTCGGCCGACAACACCAACTCGTTGGTTTTGTTCCACTCGAAAATTGAGCCCCTTAAGTACCGGTGGGAGATCGGGTGCGTATGCGACAACAAGATCTTCCACTTCAATAGTGCCCTCTGTCGGCCACGATGCAGGTGCGTCCTGGCCCCCTTGATCCTCTATCACGATATTCGTGTATTCGACAACACGCTCGGCCGCATTCATCTCTAGCTCGAGATCTGCGTAATGACGGAGGGCCCATTCAATAACGCTGGTATATTGCAGAGAAAAGCTGAGCGCAAACCCGGCAAGGGACGCTGATGTTCCGGGTACGGAAACAACTAACATGGCACTGACCATAGAAAAGACCGAACCAATGACACTCAGGCGGAACCTTAGCCATTGATTGAAAAAACGGAGATAATACCAGGCCTGCATGTGGCGGTCGATGAGGCCGTACATCCGATTGATATAGCTATTCGTCTTTGTAAACGCGCGAATGGTTCCTAGGCCTGTGAGTGCAGAGCCAAATTGTTCGAGGACCGGACTTTTGGCGTTGCTTTCTAAGCGCTTAATCTCTCGAGCACCAGCGAGATAGAGCCGAGCAAAGTGAAGATAAACAAAAAAGAGCACAATTGCGATAATGATCAACCACGGCGAAACAAGTGTACCAGCAACAACGATTCCACAGACCTCAAGTATATCGACTGTGGCGAAGCTAATATTGTAACCCAGGCTCGAATCAAGTAATCGAAAATCGGATGTGAACCGATTCAAAATCCGACCAACTGGGACTGTATCAAGCCAGCGTAATGGTGCTCGAAGGACGGCAAAGGTCAACTCGTCAAACAGGCTCCTTGACGCACGAAGTGATGCGTAGAGAATGCAAGAATACCGAAGGGAGCCGATTACACACGCAAAAACTGACAGAAGAATATAAATACTAAGATAAAACATGAGACTGTCGTCCTGTAAAGTCGTCACAGATAGGGAGGTTGTTTTTGAAGATATCACCTGCTGGTGAATCGGCTGTTGGATGGCTATCGAGTATTGGGTTTCCTGGGGCTGAGATTTTGCAGTCCAGATATTAAGCCACCAGGACTGAGTCATGATTAGCCATGAAAAATATAGAAATAGAAGTCACTAAAAAACTCACTCTTCCAACAGTCACCATTTGGTACACAATGGCAATAGAGAATCCGGCTAACCAAAACGGCATATTGCCTCCAGTCTTAACGTATCTTGTGTATATCTCCCGTTTGATAGATCCGGTGGCACGAGTTTCATCCTCCATGAACTTCTTAGGGTTCGGTTTCCGGTCCATTTCGTTGCCCAAGTTATCCGTACCAGGCTCGATTTGTGGGTGATGTGCTGAGAGTTTCCGTTGGGGAGTAGACCCTTTCGCAAGGGAAGGATCATCCACCTCTATTGTTGTTTCGCTAGTAGACTCCTCTCCCTTGTTCGACAGCAAGAGAGATGCTAATGAATCCGATTTTTTCAATTTCTCAATCGTCCCACAACGAACACTGTCCTCTGCCATAAAAACCGCATAATCTGTTCGCGGAAGGCATAGACCCACATGATGGGTAACCAGTATACGAGTCCGACCTTGACCAAGCTCCCCAGTCAAAGCTTGCTCAAAAAGATGTCTTCCCGTATGTGCGTCCACCGCGCTGAAGATGTCATCCATCACCAGAATAGATGCTCGTGAGTATAGCGCTCTAGCAAATGAAACTCGCCATTTCTGACCGCCGCTCAAATTTATACCGTTAATACCGATATCGGTCAAGTCACCATCGACAAGCATATCAAGATCTTTATTCAGGGCACAGGCGGAAAGAACCATGTCATATCTGAGGCCATCGTGAGGAAGACCAAAAAGAATATTGTCTCTAACGCTAGCGTTCTCAATCCACGGCGTCTGCGAAACATATGCGATTGCAGAGTCAACGAGCCAATTAGAACTGTTCGCTAAGCCATCATGTCTATTTTCAATCGGCGGCGGCTGTGGAACCCTGACAGTACCATCGAGTATATCAGCTTCGCCGAGGATCGTAGCCAGTAATAAACTCTTGCCTGACCCTGTTTTGCCCGAGATTACTGTCAGGCCCTTGTCTGGAAAGTCGATGTTTAGGTTTCGCAGCACGAATCGCTCTTCTGTGCACGCTTCGTCGTCATCGACTGGCCACGCGACACTGGCATTTTCCAAAGTTATTACGTCCGATGGAACCGTAACTTGGAGTTTTTCTGGGGCGTCTAGGTGCTTGTCAAGTCGACCCAAACTGACCCAAGCTTCTACAAAATCAGAGATAAGTTCCGGAAGAACAGCAAACGACACTTCAAGTGTCTCAAATACTGACATAGCAGTGAAAGCGGTAGAAGCTGTAAGTTGCCCATGAATGCTAGCGTAGACGCCAAGTGAAATAGCCGAAAGCATAATAGGACCTAATAGCCATATGGTCAGGAGGCCAATATCATAAGTAAGTACCTTCCACTGTGCACCCAGCTCCTGCTCACGAGCTTCTGACACTTTTCTCTGCCACGATGACTCCAAGGCTGAAAATTTGATTTGGCGAATTCCTTGTAGAACTTCAGTCAGAACGGCGACCTTCTGGTCGCGGTACTTCATCAAAGACGTCTGAGCGTTGGCAAACTTTTTAGCGGTGTAAAAGTTGACTGGAAGCACAATCACAGCTATTGAGAGACCTGAAAGTGTTGGCTTCCAGCCTAGAAGCTTAACTAGAAAGGTACAAGCAATAGCAAGCTCGAGTATGGAAGACGCCAACATATGGTTGTATTGAACTGCGTCTGAAACACAATCGGCATCAACCACGACAAGGTTAACCACGCTTTGTCGAGTCTTTCCTAGACCAGCTTCATCGTCTGAATCTGCTCCGCTGCTGGTATCGGTTTCAGAATCGTTGTCAGTTACATCATCTGGTTTGGAATTGGGCTTCGCCGCTTCTTTGACATCTTTCCGACGCATTGCTTTGGCAAATACAAAAGCAGCAATTTGCTGCTTTATTGGCATAGCGAGTCTTGTATAGACAACCCAATAGAGATAACAATCAATAGTGCATGCAGTCAGATCAAAGACACCCAAACCAATAACCCATTGCCATGTCCTCCACCTAGTTTCCTGTCCAATTTCACGGTCCTCAAGAGATCTCAATAGACCAAATAGTGCTATTTGCGGAGCAATCTGGGCGAAAGAGTAAAGAAAGGTTAGGATGTATTGCAAGAGAATAGTGGGCCAGTATGTCTTGAGCAGTAGCCTCCACAACGGCATAGATCCTTTGATGGCCTCGAAATTGGTGTGTAAGCCTTTTGACCTCAGAGTACTATCGATAGAGTTCAAGTTGTCGATCTCGAGGCTCTGGTTGCGAATGGCAAATTTCAGAAGCCGATCCGCCCACCCAAAGGTAACTCTGTGCAGTAACGAACCAGAGTACTGACGATCCACCAGTTTGTCCTGGAAGAAGACATCTGGGCGACGCGGGACCGATAGATAGACAATACTGAGAGCTAATCCTACAGCGAATTGAGCCACGAACAGTCCGAGGTGCGTTGGGTCAAAAAGTTTTTTCTTTTCAGACACTTGTGATACGATCCAAAGCTCTAGAGCTGGAGTGGCTAGGGTTGCAGAGCTAGCGAGAAACCCAAAGACAGAAAGCCCGTATGTCTTGAGAGGCGAGCACTCTAAAAGCATTGCTATGGAATTAAGACCAAGAAGACCCTAGAAAAGACAATAGACATTAACACGTGGTTTCTGTGCCTGGTTGGGAATTGGTCTTACCCAAGCTGCGGCATCAAACCAATGTTCCATGAGAAGGTTCTCTGTTCCAAGAAACCCAGAAGTGCCGAGTACAGCTATTGACAAGGAAAGTCCAATTCCAACAGCGGTCAACAGTGTGGTGCCATATAGCAACCACCGAAGTATGGCTGCGTAGTCCTTGACGGACTGCTCGGTTGCAACGCCATCTTCGTCTTCATATAAATCGTGCTGCGTGATCTGTGTGTACTTCACACGCAGTAGCCTCTGGCCAATCGATCGTATGGCTCTGAGAGTCAGCAGGGCCACAATACCTAGCCCTAGCGATCCGACAACCAAGGTGCTGCGAGAACGTGGCATTTCTTCGCTGGGGTGACGGTTGAGCGGGAAAGTGACAGACCATGTGCGGTCACATCACGACGAAGGCATAGCATATTTATTAAGAAGAACGGGCTTCACGATCTGGAGCCAGCCAGCGCCAGGCAGCCCAGTTCTTCCTGCCCGGGCTGATGCTCATGTCTCCATCGCGCCTGCCGCCCGCCAACCGGCACCCACGGCAGGGGCGATCCGGCCCACCGCTAGGCCTAACCGAGATGCCGAGCTGTTTTCCCATCATGACTCACAGTGAGTATTGCACAGTAGCCAACTACTTGGCACGCATTGTGATGCCGCAATTGGCCGTCGCGGCGCGGATTCTGGACGCAGCTCGCTACCCCTATACTTCCTTCCTACACATCTTCTTGTGTTGGACATGAAACGGAGTCACTCATTCGCGTCTGATGAGCCAAATGTGACGAATCCCGTAACCGGCCTCGCCAGCCTAAGTGCTCCGGTGTCTCCGCCGCGAAGAAAGTTCGCCGACACTCAACGCGCGCAAACCCCTGTCAAACAACATGCGGAATCGGAATGGCCAAGTCTTGCTGTCGTTGAAGCCGGGAAAGTCGAGGTGGATGACCATGTGAAGCTGTTTTCAACTAGACTGGCCCAAGCCTCGCGACCAAAGCCTCCTCTGGGCACGTATCCCCGACTGTCAATTGAGGACTGGGTCGACCTGTATTCGAGAAACCAGAATGCCCATGGCCACCACTTCGTGATCCACCAGCACGACCATCCTGTTGCAGGGCCGCACTATGACCTGCGGCTTCAGTTCTCCGAGTCGAGCTCGTTGAGCTGGGCGATCATGTATGGTCTTCCCGGAGACCCAAACAGTCGACGGATAAATCGCAACGCCACCGAGACAAGAGTCCATTGTCTCTGGGTACGTTGTTATGTCTACGATGATTGCATGCTCGCTGACCCACGCTAGAATCATCTGATAGAAACAGGGTCTGCCAAGACAGGTAGCATGATCATCTGGGACACGGGGGAATACGAGATTTTGCCATACTATCCGGAGGCGAAGACCCAGGAGACAGACGATTCAGCTTCAGATACATCACACGTATCATCTCAGCCGGGTTTAGCTCCACTCTCGGAAAGTGAGAAGCTGAAGGACGCGTTTCAAAATGTATCTGGCCCCTGAAAACGTTCACTGTGTATAAATGCTGACTTGACATGAGCGTAAAATCCGCTTGCGTTTGCACGGCTCGCGTCTACCAAAGAATTATACAATATCACTACGCCTCTCGTCCCAGAACGACAATGAAGCCCGGGAAAAAACTATTACAAGCAAACGAAGAAGACGCACTAAGCGGCCTAGCACAAAACCCAAACGAACACCTACATCTCGTTCGCCATCCCCAGATATCCAGGCTGCTGAGTCAATGCCACTAGCCTTGGCATCTGAAGATGGAAACACAGAAGAGACAGATGAAGGACGTTCGGCCTCGGTTTCAGACTCGGAGTCTGTGGATGCCAAAACACGACTCAACAATGCATATCCTGGGTCGACAAATTCTGTGGGGTCAATCCATCAACGCAGATGGTTCATGTCTCTCGACCGCCCAAATAGTGGATTCGTCCAGGATAAGACAGAGAGGACATGGAAACGAGAAGAGAAATCAGGACATTTACTGGGGTTCGACGCTTTTTACGTCCGAGGACCCGAGGCTGAGCGAAGCATAGTTACCGGCAGAACTGGAAACGAAGTTCTCTCAGATGAAAACGCAACCGGCTTCGTGCCAAGACGTGGATGGAGACCTATCCTCAACTAATCACGATACCAAAGGATATTTTTTCGTACGAAGGCTGGAAATCTGTACCTGGTTCTCGCTTTGAACTTTCTTCACAAAGATATACATATATACGTTATTCCTGCTGCGAATATTCAACAATTACAAACAGAAAATGTAAAAACACACTGGCTTTAAAGACGAAACATTGCCAATATCCCCGCTATTTAACTGGTACACTCTGGGGGTTGTGAAAGACATCCTGAGGATCGATCGCGGCCTTGATTTGAATGAGCCGCTCAAGGTTACTGCCCCAGTATTCATCTTGCGGGTTGGTCAACTCGGGATCGACATAGCCGGCGTAAGCACCATAGGGTGGGTTGGCCATTTTGGTTAAGAATATATTGTTGATTTCGTTCAGGAAGGTATTCGTTGTTGCAGAAACTGGACCCAGAAGATTGATGGCATATGTTTGGATCCAGAACAAAGCATCACGGTGGAAGTAGGCCGACGAATCCACTGGTGGATCGCTGGTTTTGCCGCCTTCAAGATCGAGGAAGATCACCCACGTCAATGTACCCTTGTCTGCTGTGTCCAGGTACTCAAAGAAGTCATCCACCACATCATCGGGTATGAGAGTTTTATTGGTGAAAGGCAGTGACTTGGCATAGAAATGCACTGGAAGCCCACCACCGATATCCTCCACGGCGTCGACGGCCCAATAACCGACCAGCCCAAGCCAATCATTGAATACAGTTGTGTTGAATCCTTGGTTGGCGGGGAATTTGCTCTCAAGTTGGAAGGCGTCAAATTCTGCCTCTGTGCCGAAATAAGTGCCTTGGATAAGAAGGGTTCCCTCTGTGAGAATCACGTTGCTAGCAAACTCTCTGGGTAAATCGGGGTCAGATATTAATTTCTGCCATGCCTTGAACGTGTTGGCTCGGGATGCCGTATCACCAAGGTTGAAAAGGAGCTGGTACTGAACGGCCTCTCCTGGTGCTGGCTGTGTACGGAATGTGAAATCAGTCACGATTCCGAAACTCGCACCGGCGCCTTGAATACCAAAGAAGAGGTCGGGATTTTCTGTAGCTGAAGCTGTCACGATACTCGAATTTGCCAACACAACCTGAACCGATTCAATCTG
The DNA here is from genome assembly GCA_000985935.1 of Talaromyces islandicus. NCBI lineage: Eukaryota > Fungi > Ascomycota > Eurotiomycetes > Eurotiales > Trichocomaceae > Talaromyces > Talaromyces islandicus. The sequence goes on along the minus strand of CVMT01000009.1, from coordinate 569,963 downwards.
ATCCAATGCTGATCCCCACATCCGAGACGCTGGGCCCAAACCACCGATTGTTGCATGACCCCCGATTCTTTCCAATTAGAAACATTAGCCAGTTGTTGGAGGGAAGACCAGGGTGGGATGTACAAACCCGATCTGTGGACCAGTGCCGTGAGCCATGGCACGGCCGACGGTGTTGAGTTTGTTGGAGACATCTGCGAGCAGGGTTCCAGCACCGATGGTCGCATAATGCGTCGTGGGATCATACGAGAACTGCTGGAAATTTTTCACGTCGACAACAATGGCCCCATCGACACCGCCGATTCCTAAACTCTTGTATCAGTATGTGTATTGGATAGACAAGGAGACCAGATATACCATAATTCGCATAGCTGTGGCCACCGCTTCTAGCCTGGACCTTGATATCTGCTTCGGCGGCGCATTTAACAATATTGGCAATCTGTTGGATGGTTTCGGGAAAAGTAACAGCTGCCGGAGTCACCGGATGATCGAGGTTATACGGCTTGACATCGAGTTCCTGGTATAGAGGCGTTGTCGGGAAGGTGGCTAGCAAAGCATTACCGCCTACGGCATCGAGCAAGCACTGCTGGACGGCGATACTCATGGCTGTGTTTTGCCGTATATACTCCAATAGGGTGTCTCGAAACTTGGGCTTCTGGTCTGAGTTGGATACGAGGATCAACAGAGGGCGAGCGAAAGGTTTATAGAGCGTGGAACAGGGTGGAAATCAACTCTGCGACGTTACTTTAAAAAAAAGAAAAGAAAATAAGAAAGACAAAAGTATAATCACTGATGGGACGAACTCGACGATGACCTCTGCACGGGGTCGTGCACGTATCACATTATTTCCTGGCACTTGCAGCAGTGGCCTTTCCTATATAGGAAACCCCCAGCTGTGAACTAATGCCACGCTTGACGGGCCGAAGCTATTAGTCCTCGAGCTAATAGTTGGTAGATCACATGTCGCAATAGAAAAAATCAAGCATAATCCAACTGGCGTTCGTAGGCCCGATGCTAGTTCGTGTCAGTGGGCCGGGCTGGCCGGTCACCGGGGGCTTTTAGTGAACGTCGGCCTGTGTCGCGTCCAAGATTGTGCATTCCGCGTATTTGCTAATTAAATGCTAGCTGCTCGCATGGCCCTTACGAGCTGGTCTCGACGCCCAATGGCAACATGCGTGCTGGGTCCGAGTTCAGCAAGCCTCGTGTAGGATGCATCCAATAGCGCCGATTGGGCGTGAAGAAATCTTTTGAAGAATGTGTGTGTCTATCCCTGCCATCCACAGGTGTGAGCACTGAGAACAATCGGAATGCACCCAGAGACAGGCACACACACCAGAAGAAGAAAACACCCATACATACGGAATTCAGAGCGTTATTGAATCATGTGAGGTTTGTTTTATATAACCATGGCCTCTGAAAGTGATCAACGATGGTCGCACAGCAGGCGACTATACGAAGAGAGGCTGTGCGTTTGATTATTAATTGGTCAAGTGATATATAGGTGTGTAGGTTTTGCACCATGGATTGGATGATCAGAGAAATTGACTGAGTTCTTTTCCTTCGAGACACGTGCATGATCGTGGGACTAGATATTGCTTGCAAACCAGTCAACACCGACAATTAATATTGACAGTAAGGAATATTGAAGAATGAGAATCTAACGCGAAAGCTGTTCTATAAAAATACACATATAAACTGGGTCACAAGACACCGCTGGGCCTGCGACCAGATTCCAGGCGATACTGGGCGACAGTCTCAAACCCGTTCAGTGATGTTGATGGCTGCCCGGCATCCGTAGCGGATGATGTTCACCAAAGGGTCGTAGGGCTTAGCCTCCTTTGCGTCGTTCTCGACGGCATGATCCAGGTGCTCAAGCTCCTCATCGCGCGTCTTCCTGAGCAACGCCAGCAGGTCCTTGAGCTCATCATCAACTTCCTCCCCGCGCTGCTCAGCTTCCTTGAACCACCCAAGGATTGTACTGATCTGATCATTATAATGCGAGCCAATCTCTGTCTCGACTGCTTCTGTGCACGCCATCGCAGCCTCTCGCCCCATGACTGCCGTGGACCAACCAAGAAATGTAGCTGCCACTTCCCAGACTGGGTACATGGCCGTTGGGCGAATCTGGTGCTTTGCCACCAGGTGGTTAAAATTCGCAAAGTGTTCCGCCTCCTGATCATACATGTGTTTCATCAACGGTCGTAGATGGGGATGTGATCGCACAATTGGTGATTTCTGCGCCGTATAGATCAGCGTCGCAGCTAGCTCGCCAGCTTGGTTGACACGAAGCGCGCTGTCAAGGTACTCTCGTTGTTGTTTAGTGAGCACATATCGGGATTTCGACGATTTGCTGCTGTGCTGTTGCTTAGATGCGTGGTTCTCGTTGGCCTCGTTCTTGGACCTGGAAAAGAAGCTGCGGCGAGTAGGGGGCAGGACGGATGGAGCGAGGAAATCCAGGAAAAGGGGCGAATCCAGTCTTCGAGCGGCGGAGGACGCCTTTGATGCATGGCTGCGCAGGGCACAGAAAGCCGCCATTTCTGATGCTTTGTTGAGTTGCGCGATAGTTAGATAAGAGTGAAGGAAGAAGCTCGCCCACGCGTGCGGGTAAAGTCGCGGCGCTAGCGGCTTGGCGCGCCGGTGACCGGGGTCGCGGCGACATCGAAGAACTTCTTTCTCCCTGACATGTCGCGGCCTCGACCGAACGCACCATCGTGCGGTATTCCATCTGCATCTACACGCTATTTAATCGCTATTTGATCACCTGTCTTTTTACAGCTTATTTTTGTTATTTTACGACTATTTGAACCTCTTATCACCATCACTACAGGATCTGTAATCCTGACACCTTCGCCTTTGCGCTGCGACTTCCCTCGTACGCACCTTCTGCGCTGCCGCTCTGCCGGCTTCTGTTCCTCAGTTGGACACCATGGCCAGCCTGGACGATGACTTGCTTGCTCTGGCGGGAGACTCCTCTGACGAGGAGGACGTCTCCTCTCCGCAACCCAAGCCCACCTCTGCCTCGCCCCGACCTTCCTCCTCTGCCTCCCCAGACACCAAAAAATCTCCTCAACAATCCCCCGATATGGCCCGTAAAGGCGTTGCCAAGGCCGTGAAGCAGGCCAGACCGGCCAAACGATCGAAAAAGCCAAAGAAAGAAGAGTCTGGTGATGAAGGCGAATTGTGAGTCCACCAGCCGTTCCTCCTCCTTTGAGAAAATGACTCCTGACATTCTTTGCTTGAATTCAGGTCGGCAGCCGACTCTCAGGACTCCGATGCCTCTGCTGCTATGGACGAGTCTGACAGTGACGAACCCGTGCAAGTCGACGGAGATGGACCAATATTTCCCTATGATAAATTATATTACTCTTTGAAAGACAAACAGGAGATCATGGCCCTCCCAGAAATCGAACGGGAACAGATCTTGTCTGAGCGTTCTCAGCAAGTTGATCGCCATAATCAAGACGTGGTGCTTCGTCGGCTGTTGGCCTCTCGTGAACGTGAACATGCTCGCTCCGAATCCAAGGCAAAACGCAAAGCGAGCGCCGCTGAACTGGAAGATGGCCACCGCAAAAGCTCTCGCCAGAAAACAACTTTGGGTGGACGCAAAGTGGGCGAAGAATCGGATGCGATCGCAGCCTACAAGCGCCAGCGAGAACAGAAAGGCAAGCGCGATGAGCAACGCCGTCGTGATGCCGATTCTCGAGCTAACCGAGCCCGAAGCTCTTCTCATGAAGAGGGTGCGTACTCCGATGTTGATGCCGAGGGTGACAGCGAGGTGGAATATGACGATCGCGCCGATCGTAGCCCATCAGGTCCACCACCACCCAAAGACGACCCTCCTGCAGACTTGAAAGATATCCAACGAGCTCGGGTCGGCCGCAGCAATTTCGCCCAAGTTTGCTTTCACCCTACCTTTGCACAATCTCTTACTGGCTGCTTTTCGCGAGTCAATCTTGGACCCAATGAAGATACAGGCCAAAACTCCTATCGCGTTTGTATCATCAAGAGTATGTTTACTGTTCACTGTCAATATCTATCTACCCGTTTCTAATTGTTTTCTAGAATTTTCACAAGGACGGCCATATACTATTGAAGGAGCCAATGGACGTTCCTATGTAACAGATTCCTACGCTGTCCTCGCACACGGTTCGGCAGAAAAAACCTTTCCGTTTATGCAGTGCTCCGATTCTCCATTCACTGAGGTCTGTAGCCATCCGCCCAGTGACTGAATTTTTGCTAACATTTATACCCAGGCCGAGTTCAATCGCTGGCGTCAGACCATGGTAGCGGAAAATTGCAAAATACCAACCAAATCTATGTTGAACAACAAGGTGGCGGATATCAACAAACTCATCAATTACAAATTTACCGCAGAAGAACTGGAAGAGAAACTACGCAAACAGGGCACTGGGAATGCGAACGAGAAGCTGTTCAAGCGGTATGAATTAGAACGACAATTGAATGAAGCCATCGCGCAAGGCAATGACGACGAGATAACCCGCCTACAAGTCCAGCTTGCAAAAGAGTCTAATCCAAAGCCGGCCTTTGGCGGCGGGCTTAACAAGAATCGTCCTGAGAAACAGCAGACTCCGGAGCTGCGCCTTGCTGACTTGAACCGCCGTAACCAACGACTCAACAGTGAGAATGTGCGACGTGCACAGCTGGAAGAGCGTCGACTAAATCGCGAGAAAGCGGCGGCAGTCGCTAGGGGGGAAGCCACAGCAGATCCATTTTCTCGAGTTAGAACCCTTGCAAAGACCCATCATGATGTCAATTCACCGCGGGGCACGCCCAAGAAAGACGATGCTGCCAACGGTGCCAGTGGTTCAGCAGCTCCTGCAAAGCAACCCGCCGTCACTACCGTACGCAAGGACACGACTACCGTGACTCAATCCAAACCTAAAGGCATTGCCGTCATTCGGCACAAGAATATGGATGATGACAATATCGCTGCGTTGGACTTGGACTTGGATGCCGACCTCGATCTTGGGTTTTGAGCCTGTCTCTCACTTGGCACGTCGGGGTTGGATGGCGTGCTCGGGGCCGATTGTTAATTGCACAAGATCGTGCCATTCATGTCCTGTCAACACTATTTAGATTTAGTCGCCTGCGCTTCGCTATCTTCCACGGTGTACCTCGTTAGTCGGTATTCCTTCAAATAAGGACTTTGCATGGCGGGATAGGAGTTTTTGGGTGCCGGAAGCGAGTCTCTAGTATATTAATTATTTGTATGTATCCTGGGGCCTGAAGCATTAGGGACAATCTGAACCAAAACCACCGTTGCGATCCTGGTAAAATTCACCCATACGTAGTCAGGAAAGTACATGGGGTCGAAGTCCAAACACGTCTTATCTTATCGGCATGACGCCAAGCTGATCGCGCTGATAACGCCAACGCGGTCCGCAACCGCGGCGCGTCGGCGGCCCGCATAACTGGCGTAGCCATGGCAAGGGACAATTACTCACTGGACAACCTCACATACTTGCTGTCTGCTGTCTCTTGCTTTCACAATCGACATATCTTAAGGTTCATGGCAGATTTTACATACTAGGATTGATATATTCTAGTCCGTCGCAAAGAGGCCTCACGCTTTCCAGACTACAATGTCTGCCCCCTCGACTCCGCGCTCTACGCGCAACGCGTCGCCAGATCATGAGGCCTCGCCAGCGGCAGTTTTGACACCAGGTCAAAAGATCAAGGCCATGCTCGCGCAATTCGACAGTGACTCAGACTCAGATGATGCTGGCTCATCCACCACACAACCGAAACAACGTCTTTCCAGTTCTAAACCACATCTTAGTTCGAACACGGAGCAGAGTGCCACGCAGGACACGCAAGATGACCCAGAGGACGACGACGACGACGAAGACAATGTCATTTTTGCTCCTCGGGGCCGAATGGCTGCACGCATGCAAGGCCATCAAGACGATAACGCAGACCTTAAGCCAGCGTCCCCTCAGAATGCAGACAGTGCTTATGAGAGGGTAGCCAGGACGCTTCGTGCTCCATCGCACGACAGGCAGTCCGAAAACACCAAGCAACCTGCAGAAATCGACCAGTCTTCTGACGATGATATCTCCTCGGCTCCGTTTAGAAGACGACTGTCGAACAAAAACCCTACTAAATCACACTCGCCAGAAAAGGGTGATGGTACCCGGAGGCCAGGCTTTCCCCGATTAGAGTCTCCCCTCTTCCTTGATGACGAAAGTGACCCTGAGACACGCACTGAACCCGAACCACGCCCTCGAAGCAGCAAAGAAGGCGAACCTGAAAATGCACGTCTTCTCGCCCTTGTCGCGCAAAAGCGCAAGGAACGCGAAGAGCAGGAACGTGTCGAGGCCGAGAAGAAAGCTGCCAGAGCCGAAAGAGCCAAACAATTCAGCTCCGACATCCTGTCAGGAGAAGATAGTGCTGATGACCCTGAATCTGCACGTAAAATGACCCAGCAATCTCGCCCGGCTCGGAAAGCCAGCAAAAAAGCCATTGAAGAAATGAATAAAGAAACTCAGCGAATGAGCAGAAACATGCAGCTCACGCACCAAGCGCGAACAAAAAGAAAGCTCACAAAAGAAAGCTTCCTAGCGCGATTTGCTCTCGGTAAACAGCAAGATGCACCCACACAGAACGGTAGCGATCCACCAACGTCCTCAAGCTCTGCTCCCTCGTCGGATGGTGAAGCCAACAAAGAGAAAACAACACCACCTACATCCCCCATCCCACTACCTTTTAACGATGAAACAAAAGATAACGCCACGTTGGAAAATGTAGTGGATAAAGATTTTCGTTTTCCGACGCTTGAGGAGCTGAAAAGCGAAGTCGAGAACAATCCACAAACCGTCACTGTCGAACAGGTCCAGATATCCGAAGTGCCAACTGAGCGCGATGCTGTTTCTACTGCGAAGAAAGTAGCACCGCACACAGAACTCGCAAAACCTGCTGTCCGTGTTCGTGTGTCGAGGGAAAAAGTAGCTCGATATCAACAAGATGCCTCGGACGATGACGACCTCGATGTCATTACATCCCCAGGTCGCTGTCGCAAACTTGCTGCATTTGAAAACCTTCCAGTTCGAAATGCTCAGGAGGACAAGTCCATGCTCAAGCTGAAATTGCTTGCCCATCTGACATCACCAACCAGACGCAGCAAATCGATGACCCCGGCCGAACTTGGGGCGTCGTTGCGTCTGAAGGCTCGACAACAAGCCCTCCAAGAGAGACAGGCTAGGATCGAAGAACTAAGAGCGAGAGGCATTGTGATTGAAACCGCTGAAGAGCGTGAAGCTATGGAAGTAGATATCGAAGACCTAGTTGAGAAAGCCAGGAAAGAGGCGTTTGATATTGCTCGACGTGAAAAAGCTGCTCGTGGGGAGAATCCTGATGGTGAAAACGACGACGAAGACGAGGAAGACTACGATTTTTCGGGTTCCGACGAGGATAAGATGGAGGACATTGAAGAAGATGGGGAAGAAGGCGATGATGAGGAAGAGGACGAGGAAGAAGAGGATGTAGAGAATGACGATGACCCTGAAAACGAAGACAGCACCTTGAAACAGTCTACCAACTTGCTCGAGGATGAGGCTAATGAAACATCGGAATCGGAGGACGAGCAGTCAGAGGTTGTCTCCTTGGATGGTGATAACGAAATCCCTGCACAAGGCCGCGGCAGACGCCAACGAAGAATTGTCAGTGATGATGAAGACGAGGAAACTGAGAAACCGCAAGAGGTGAAAACACCTGCCAGATCCATTGCACCGTCAGTTGGATCCGCTCAACGACCACACTTTCCGGATATGCCAGAGACCTCTTCCTTTGGCATGAGTATGACCCAAGCCTTCGCTGGAACGCTGGCTGAAGACCAGTCCGATGAAGGGGAGGATTCTTTCAGGATTATCAAGAGCCTGCCCGATCCCGGCTTAGTTGAGAGCCGATCATTCGGCATGCCCTCCCAGGTGATGGTCAGGGACAGTCAAGAAGAGCGCCGACAATCTATCGACTTACTTGCCGGATATACACAGTCCGATTCTCGTGTTTCCGAGTCTCCCGCGCCTTCACAATTCCCTGAGCCAACGCAAGATGCTGGCTTTGTGCTTTCTCCTTTTGATCACACAAAAAGATTCGCGGACCCTCCTACATCAACTATTGACACAGTACTCATCTCGCAGAGCGAATCTCCGATCGCGCAGAGAAGACGACTTCAGCGCAGGAGGCCAGCTGACCTATCAGATGAAGAGGACAACAACTTTGAGATCAAGGCCAGTGCATTTGATGTGATGAAGAAAGCGTCGAAGCGCAAGCCTTCCGTGCCATTTGACAAGATGAAGAGTAATGCAAGGAACCATGTCGATGAGGCCGCTGAGGAATCCGAAGATGAATACGCCGGTCTAGGAGGTGCAAGTGACGATGATGATGGGGGAGAGAATGAATATGACCGAGAAATGATCAACGATAGCAGTGCTGAAGTCGTGGATGAGAAGGAGTTGGCCGCCCTAAACGCGTAAGTAAATATACGTCCAAGTGAAGACTATACATAGGTTTTAACTATTCTCTAGAAACCACCAGCGTGCCATGGATGAAAAGCAGGTCTCGAAACTGTTGAAAGACATTACGACTGGAGCTCTCCGTCGTCGACGCGGTGGTGATGATGATCTGGATCTTGATGACTCCGACGATGAGCGTATGGCACGTCGGCGGGCCAAGCAGCGCGAGTTTGCCAAAATGCGTCAGGCACTTTTGGCCGATGAGAAAGTAAATGAAATTGCCAATGACCCCAAGAAAGTTGCCTTCTTCAAGGCTCTCGAGGATCGCGATGACGATGATGATATGGACCTTGAGTTCGATTACGGTACCAACTCTCAAGGAGAGTCTTCGCAAGTCTTCCAGGCCGAGGGCGAGGCTACAGAGCCTGCAGCAACTCACCACAACCGCCAGTCCACCAAACGAAAGAGGCCTCTTGAGCCTTCCACTGATGACACAACAAACCGTCCGCCGCCTAATCTGCGACGAACTGCAGTATCAGTTTCGCGCAAGCCTTCATCATTGACAGAAATTCGGGAGACACTATCTTTCTTGACAGAAACACCAGAATATGATTCTTTCCGAGAAGATGCGTCTGTTGAAGAGGACATTGTTTACAACACGGACAAGGAGTCCGAGGATGAAAGCTCAGCTCAAGAGAACAAAACATCTACGGATGGCTTCGCAATTCCACCAAACCCTCGCCGCACACGTGGCCGTGTCGTTGACCGTCTTGCTCTTCTCCGGGCCGCATCATCAAATTCGGCCTCGAGTGGCACAAAATCCGCATTCGCGTCTAACTCATCGTCCGATGGACTTCCTAAAGTTGGGTTCCGTCCGCCGCCGCTGCTTCGACGATCCACCACCGCTTCATCGTCTACGTCGATCAGCTCTTCGTCAAGCAGTTCTTCCGGGCGGATGACAACCACTGCCAACTCCGCGACATCAGGTACTAAGAAGGGCGCTGTCAACTACTATGCTGCAGCTCGAGAGCGAGAGCGCGAGCGAGAGTTGAGAGTGAGAGAACGCAGTAGCGCGTCTAGTACCGCATCTATCTTTAAACAGAGGGCACTGGCCAGCAGTTTGGGGTCATTGACCCGGAATCAATGGGAGTAATCCAACATTGTACATTTGAACGCTTCTTTCTCTGGTTTTGGGTTTATGGAAGGACACATGATAAGGTAACATTTAGCAGGAGATCACAAGGAGTTGGTTTGCTTTCTGGAATTGTGGCGTTTTAGTTCATTAGTATGATATTGAGAGAATCATTGCGCATTATTATCATAGGTAGAGGATTTGAATGATATCCGTATATCAAGGCTTTATTATCCTGCCGAGAAGAACCACGTCCTCTCCAAAAGGATGCCACCTCACGTCTGTTAGCCTTGAAGCAGGAATCGGATACCCACTTGCATCGACACGTCTCTGTGGTGACACCACAACTCCTCCCTGGCCCAACCACGTAGGTGCGATGGTCACAATGACAGAGTCGACAGCAGCACTGTATTCTGGTTCCGAAAGAATTGAATTGATAATGGACCCGCCACCTTCGATCATGACACTTTGAATGTTTTCCTGTGTTGCGAGAATATGAAGGATTACATTCCAATTGAATTGAGGGCCAGCTTTCTCGCTGGGCACAGTTTCAATAGGGATATATTTCCCTCCGTGTTTCTCTAAAAGCTCTTGCTTCTGCTGTGGTGGAGTGCTATTGTTCGAAATAATGACAAAAGGAGCCTTTCCTTTGCCCTGTCTTACGAGCGAGAGAATTTTGGAGTGTTCATAAAAGTCCCATCGCGCGTTGGGATCGATAATAATCGGCCTCGGCTGATGAAGAAGCGTCTCCTGAGTTCTCCGAACGCTCTCCGAAAGCTCTGCATCTTTCGATGCCTGGGCCCCATCGATATGGACTTGAAAGGCCTGGAGCTGCCCAGGGGTAGCTTGTCCCATGGCAACCGCTTTCATCAAACGTTTCAATTCTGGATCTGACGAGTGCGCCTTGGTTGCGAGCGTCTGGATTACCGGATCAGGCGCAGTGTTGTCCTCTACAGTTGTAGGTTTATAGCCATCTGCGCCTTCAATACGGCAGTTGAGACCGGGGTCGTCGGCATTGGCAGTACCAACTCCGATGAGGATCGCCTGGTGTCGCGAGCGTAGATAGTGTGTCATTGCTTTCGATTGTGGCCCAGACAGCACGGTGCGCACGCCCGGTGCCAGGGAGAGAGCAGAGTCGAGCGATGTGGCAAATGTGAGCGTGGTGAATGGTCGGCGCCTGTGATGTACGCCCTCTAGTTCTGCTGGTGCTGCTGTTGTTGGCTCTTGTAATGAAAGCGGGGGTAAATATGGTTCTAGAAAAGGGCGGGCGGAGGCTGGGAAATGCAGCGCGTCCGGGGGGAATGTTGAAGCCGCCATCTGTGTTACAGCAATATATCAAACAACGAAGCTCGAGATATGCGGGTTTGTGGTTGTGTTCCGATATACATCGCAAGCAAAGGTCCGAGCTGCGAGCGAAAGATTGATCAATTGATGTTCTGGCCACGGACCCACCGAAATTGACCCCACCGCATTTGTGGAGGTGCATTATATTGTAAGATTCAATGTTTGAAGGGTATTTATTTTTTGACGAAATTTGCTTCGTTGTCCATTTATAGGTGTGCGTATTTCGGATTTTTAGAGACAACTTTTTCTTTTGCAGGAATCCGATGCAAAACAATATCATATTTTCACGCCATGGTTTTTTATACAATCAGAAAAGTTTGAAAGAATGCCACCAAAGTTAGACGCCCATCAAGACCATATACAGGATAATCCGAGGGACCAAAGCCAGCAATGAACAATTGCAATGCGAGTTGTTGGAGATGCGTGAGCCTCTGTTTGGTGCTGGGCTCGGGTTGGTTGGGCCGGATCATGTAGTCCATGAAATCAGGGTGGCTCGTCGTCCCTCGGTCTTTAATGCGCACTTTAACCGCTTCAGCGTTGGCTTTGAAGGTGGCTGTACTGGTACGTAAGATGCGAAGTGGCCCAAAAAAAGGCTCCAATAAACCTATGACAGAAATTTTCTTGGAGAGTTGAATTAATGTCCCAGCAAAGCCGGTACAACGTAACGTCTCGATGAAATCGGTTGGCTTGCCTATTAGGAAAAAGATTCAGCAAAGGAGATTCGGCTCGTTCAGCACGTATGAAGAAATTACACCCAATGTTCTGACCAACCCGAAGTATTTGCAGGCGTTCATCCAGGAAACCATGCGCACGCACTTGACTGGATCTAATGGCATGCCGCGGGTAGGCCCTGGTGCTATTGTTGACGGTGTCTATGTTCCGAAAGGAGTAATTTTGCTATTCCCTGTTATTATATTTTGTCATTGATGTCAAATCCAAGACTTACTTGTGTTTGGGCTGTTTGCTAGCTCAGTAATCTAACTGCCATGCGCCATGAACGATACTTCAAAGACCCTCTAGAGTTTCACCCGGAACGTTGGCTACCGCATGATCATCCTTTGTTCAATGATCGACGGTTTTTTGGTGTGACAATCCCTTCAACTGGATGAGGAATTGATGTGGGTATTCAAACAACACTCCTCAGCTGTGTCATTTGCATTTGTAAATAGACAATTCCGTAAAAATACAATGCGAACCAGATCGGGTGTTCCCGCTGATCTACTTGGAAATTTTAAACCCAGCCTTCCGTGTGCCCTTTGTGTACCAGCACTCTCGGTATATATGTATCGTAAAGAAAAAGCACACAGAGCTACATGTACACCGAAAGCCAGTGGCTACAAAACAAAAGGCAACAAACAGAAGAGTGGTGAAGATTCTCTAGATGCCAAGCTACCTACACTCGTTTGGGACGCCGCTTGGATCGTCGTCTATGACTCACTTCCGTGTCGCAATATGAGGCAAGTATAAATGGGGATGTCAAGTGCATTGATTTTAAACCACTCTGAAAAAACTCCTTTAAAGCAAAGGGAAAAGAAAAGAAAAGAAAAGAGAGGAGAAAAACAAAAAGCAGATCGATCACTAATATTGCTCGATAAACGCCATCATGTTGTTCCGCGAGCAACGACAACAAACCGCCAAGGAGACTCAACGCCTGACACCAGATATAATTGCGTCCACACCAGGTGCTACAGCTGAGTCAAACTTTTATACTGAGCTTCTTCCGCCGCTACAGCAAAGCAAAACAACACGAGATACCCGGGTCCACATTAGAAATGGGGATACCTTTACGGTAGCCCAGCGACTTGCAGCTGGTGGACAAACAAATGTGGCAGTGCTAAACATGGCCAGCGATCGACACCCAGGCGGTGGATGGCTTCGAGGTGCTCTCGCGCAAGAAGAAGCTTTGTGTTTACGGTCAACACTGGCGGCTACACTAGAGGATTTGCACTATCCCACCCCGCCGATTGCGGCCACATGGAGCCCTGGGGTTGTCGTCTTCCGAGATGAAGTAGTTAACGATTGCCAAATTCTAGAAAAGAGTCAACGGTTTGTTGTTGGTGTTGTTAGCGTTGCGGGTTTAAGAAGGCCGCCGTTGACTGGAGATGGGTTAGATTATGGTGAGAGCTCTCTCCCAGAGCATATTTTGATTTCTATGTCCCATTTCTAACAGGATTACCATACAGGGTCTCCAGAGCACACTGAAATAATGAGAAACAAGATCCGACAGATCCTCCGCGTCATGGCGGTCAATGGAGTGTCATGCTGTGTGCTCGGCGCCTTGGGCTGTGGTGCTTTTGGCAACCCACCCAAACGAGTCGCCACCTTGTTTCGCGAGATAATTTCGGAGAATGAATTTATCGGTTACTTTTCTGAGATCATCTTTGCAATCTTGGATCAACGGAGGGAGGGCAATATTCAGGTTTTTGAGGATGTTATTGGGGATTTTGTTATCCAGGGAAGCCAATAGAATCTCTATGTGGAGAATGTCGAAATATACTTTAATGCTACATAGCTATACAAGGATGCTCCGGGCCTAGATGAGTCGAATTTTGAAAGCAAACTTTTAAATCTCTATAACCGGCCCCTCGTAAACATGTCTTGCGCGGAAAAAATAGTACACGACACTCAAAAACATTGTCCCTACTGTGCCAACAACACTGTAGTTCATTGTCGATTTGTTCACCTGGGCTGTTGGTGGCCAGAAGCTGAAAAACACAGTAATCAGCATATAAGCAATGGCAAATATGTTAACCGCAATTCCAAATATGCCCTTTAGATGAAATGGTCCCCAGACAAGTTTCGCTCCGGCCGTGTTGACGATTTGTGCCTCGTCAGCCACTGGACTGTTGGTATTGTCAGGCTCACTCGGGTCGATGATACCACCTGTACAGCGGCGGTACAGCAGCAAAATGCAACAAACCATGTAAGACAAATAAAGTCCCGAGGTAGACATGGAAGTTAGATCATTGAACGCCACAGAAGATCCAAGTGGGATCAATCCCAGCAGGACAGACACAGTGGCAGTGAAAATGACAGCATTCACCGGTATTCCAGCACGCGATGACACTTTACTCCAGAGTCGCCATCCTGGAATACCACGATCGCGTGAAAAAGCCCAGAACATGCGCGACGCGGTCGCCAGCATTCCGGTTGTGGCACAAATACCCATGACACTGACAATAGAAGCCATCGTGGTTGCTCCTGCTACAGAACCAGTTCCGCTGAGGAAGATTGCCATGAATGGATATCCGGTAGGTGATTGGATGTCTTCGTCGAGGTTTCCGAGGCAGAACAGCGAGGCAATCAGCATGCCAAATCCGATAATGCCATTTAGTACAACGCTGAACATGATAGAAATAGGAACGATCTTCGGCGCGTTCTGCGTTTCTTCGGCCATCTAAATTGGAGGAAAATAAAGAGCGTTAATTTAGCGACGTAAAGCTGCTGGCATTGGCGAGGATCTCACATGAACTGCAGCATCACCACCAGCGAATGCAAAGACAATACCGATAAGCCCGACAAAAAACGAAACACCCTGGGTTTCCCAACCTCCCTCGTTGGCCCAGGTTGCAAACACGTCTTTGGCACTGCCGTGATCGGCCATGTAGACCAATGGGATAAGAACGGCAAAGAATCCGATCACATGCAATACCAAGATGAGCCCCTCGAATTTGGCGAGGAGGCTTGATCCGCCGACTGTATTCACAACCACTCCAAATGCAACGACGGACCAGTATAAGAGTGTAGAGTGCCATGGGTGAGGAACATAGTCAGCGTTTGATAGCGTGATCAGGCCTTGGATCATAGTGCCGCTTAAAAAACAGGCGGTGGCAAAGGTGGCCTGCCAGCCGACAACAGTGAGCCAGCCTATATATCAAATTATCAATAGAATCCAATATCGCGTTCTTCTTAGCCATACCCGTGACATAGCTCGAAAACTTGCTCGCTCTAGGTGATGCAAGCATGGAACACCAATGGTATTGACCGCCAGAAGTTGGAGCCCTAAACCTGTCAGTTTACACCATGGCTCATTTTCCTATGTCTTAAAACTCACATTGAAACCATCTCTGACAGCATAGCAAACGTTGCTGCGATGCCTGCCCAAACGAAGATATACCCATACACTGCGCCGGCAGGGCCGCCACTTTTTATTGTTAGCGCCTGAAAACAAATACCTTGAGACATTGCTTACTTTTGTAAGGGCTGCAAAAATGTTCTAGAATCTCGTCAGTGATTTCTTCCATGTCTAGTTCTTTAGTCAAGATTTGATTCACGAGAACAGTCCCTCCCATGTAATCAAAATAGTAGTACTGAAACCCAGAACCGCCAGATAACCAAAATTGCGCTGAGGGAAGACATTAGTATTCTGTGATACGATCGGAAAAATGGAAATCAAGTATTTCAAAGTACCTTCAGCACGGTGCGCTTGCCCAGGCGGGCGAGGTTTGCCTCATCTCGTCCTTTGCTCGAGAGAGAGCCCTCTACTTCCCTCGAGCCGAAACGATTGCTCATCTTATGAGACTCCATTTATTCGGTCATGCGCTGTTCAAGCTCAATGACAGAGTTGGAACCGGAGGGCGTCGAAATCAAACTCGCGAGGAGATACGTGCGTGGAAAAACAAAAACAAAAGCATTGGGTACACAACAGGGCCGTTGCATAAGAAGGCGAGTGGCACGGCAACATACAGTGCCTTAACTTCAAACATTACGTACCTCGTACATTGCAGCTAATTGATTGAGCTAGGAAAAGGAGGTGGAGTTGTAATTTTGACGCGAAAGGGCCTAGAATGTCGTATTTCTTCCTATACATGTAACTGTACCAGACCGAGACCAGAAGTAAGCGGCTTGCTCTTGACTTTGTCTTACCATGTCATTCAAGGAAGGTCGGAAATTAGAATCTTACTAAATTAAACAAATAACAATAATGATAAGAATGACTTGCGCCACAAGCCCCACCCTAGATTATATGTATTTGTTAAATTCTTAGATTTTGGCCGGGGGACGCGAGCTCTCATCCCCGTCTGCAACATCAATCTGTAGACTTATTATTACTGGCTAACTATGAACAAGGATCCCAATGAGACATGCATCATCGGCAAGGCGGATGCGACGACGCGCCGGAAGAATGCGAATCCCTGCGTTCTTAGCTGCATCTCGGTTCGATCGAGTATTTTCAATGCGGCGCAGACTGTGCATGCTCTCGGTGTTGCCACCCAACATCCGCGAGTTGCTGCTTTCGATGCAGCTACACGGAGTATAGCATGTAAAGCCATCATCGCAAGCGCTTACAACGTATGATGTGATTTCTCGTAGTCATGATCCCCGGGATTCGGTTTCTATTTCTATTGTTTTCTTGTTCATGATCTCCGGCGAGACTTCGTTCCGTTACCTGACTAGGGGTAGACTGCCTGCGCGCCAAAAAAAAAAAAAAAAAAAAAAAAAAAAAA
>CVMT01000009.1:522452-553544 GCA_000985935.1 Talaromyces islandicus | reverse complement strand
AAAAAAAAAAAAAAAAAAAAAAAAAAAAAACTTCTTTCTAGGCACATTGCTGTTGGCTTCTAGTGTATCTGGAAAAGCACTCTGTTTAGGGCTTTGCTCGATAAGGTTTGGACGTGGCCTGGCCAAGTGGATCGATCCTACGAAAATATGCACGGCGTACCGGTTCCGAAATTATTTCCGTCAACGACCGAAAGCTACGTGGGCTTGTATACGTTTCTTGGTATTGTATCTGTGTACCTGGTTATACTAATAGCAGGGATTCAAAAAAATATATTTGTTTCGGGTGTACACTGGTTAACCGAGATAGGATAATTATCAATTCGTAGTATATGTACATGGCTTTTGTCGCCAGGTTATTCCTCATTAACCAGTGTCCGCCAGACTATTACATACAATATAGAATCGTAGAATCACATATTAACTTGCGTCATCAACATCAGATGAACGACAAGGCTCCTCAGTCACGGCAAAGGTCCTTACTTCACGAATGATCCTGGACTGGCTTGTCGTGCTGGCTGCATCCCAGTCGGGTGAAGGTCCTGAGGCTGATACATATGCCTCGCTTGCGCCTGGGCCATTGTTCATGCTGCGCCGTTTCCCTGAAAGACTGCGCAAGTTGATCGAGTGCTGCTTTGATGCGTATTTGTCGTTGTTGGAATTGTGCCCGTAATCCCGTTGTGACTTGTAGCGATAACTGTCTGTTAAGGCATCGAGACGCATACCGCTCGACCGTAGGCTGTCAAGAAAGGGTTTAAAATGAGCCGAACAAGCAGTGATGATGCTGGAAATGAGAATCAACTGGTCTGTAACTGACACTGCCCACGCCGAATAGGTAACGTCTGGATCACCAAAAGAAGTGTTGAGGACGACGATATGGGCGATCGTAGCAGCGATGACACTAGAAGAAGTAATTCAGTCAGAGGCATCCCTTTTTTTTCCTTGGAGGGAATGGTCCTTACAACACACGCAACCCAAAAACAAACCCAATCATTAACTTTCGTTGAATTCTTGTCTGAATACGGGCAATGACTATCAGGGTATGTGATATAATAGCTACCTCTGTAGCTATATTCGATGCGCTAAAAAAGTTCTGCCATGATTGCTAGTCTTCTATCAGTATTTCGTCCCTTCGCCTCGGTTATAAAAACTTACCCTATCGTAGCATTTGCCACTCAAGTAATCCCAAGTGGGAGGAGGTTGGCATTGAAACGCAACCGTGATAATAGAAACGAATCCCCACAGAGATAGTGCGATGATAAAGACGAGTGCGATCATACGATCGGTCGGAGCTGCCGTGATACTCCTTAGAAACATGACAAAGGAGATCTTCGAGCTCGCAAGACAGACGATGCTTAGAATCTGCGCCGCGTACTGGCTCTTGAGGATTGCTGTCAGTTGCCCCTCACTCAAGGTTTTAATATGCTCTCCATAACCGTGTGCCGTGGCTGCCGACGTTGCGATTACTTGGGCAATTTCGAATATCTTTCATTTACAAGCTCGTTAGTCAGCTCTCAGTACATAGCTATGGAGGTAATTATAGGCTCACTCACAATAGAACCAATAATCACATAATCATCCGGGGTCAACTTGCGATAAATCCAAGCTTTTGTTCCTAGTCGTGTTACAACTCCTAGTATCGCAACTACCATGAGAAACCAGCATATAACATTTATCGCAGGCGTCCATGTGTCGCCCGTAAATCTTGTCATTTCATTCAAAGGCTTTACGCTGTTGAAATGAATCAATCTCCCATCTGTTGGGAAAGAACTGCGACAGAGCCGAAAGGTTATGGAGGTATATTGTTCATCATATTATGGTCGTTTGAGTACAGTTTATACAACAATTAAACGGTCCAATAGATCTGTAGTAAGAGAAGGCGCACTCTTATTAGCTTCCAGATGTCGTGTATTTTTCGTACCAGCTAATCCTACCCACTGTATCGGGTGGACTTAAATATCGGTCGTCGGCGCAGCGATCATGGATCCGGCGCTTCGATATCACATCTGAATGTCCAATAACGTGCACCAGGGTATTTACCGCTTTCACGCTGGGTTTGTTGGCCGGCCGTGGTCTATTAATAAACGCTCTGTGGGTGTAAACAGTCGCCAGGAACGATGGTCAAGGTTGGTAAAACCAGCAAACATTGTTCCGAGAAATAATCTTCTGTAAATTTATCAAGGAAGAGGCTTGTGTGAACGTCAGGGGGTTGAAACTTGGAATTTAGACTTCTTTCCGTAGTAGGAAGTAATTAAATAGATCCTTGGAGGTGATAGGCAGGAAAAACATATGAGGCAATTAATTTACTGCGAAGATAAATCAGCAATATCAGACACGTCGGTCCTAATAGCCCCATATATATTTTTCTTTCTATTTTCCTTTTTCCTTTTTCTTTTTTTTTTTCCCTTTATTCTTTGTTATTTGCCCTGTGCAACGTAGTTTCAATTGGTTCGTCTTCCTGAGCACGTAAGACGGGCATACACTTACTAGATCAGGAAATGGCATGGTGCGCGGCATGTGGATGTATCTAATCAGGGATTATCCTCGATCTTTTCCAAAAACAGAAAACACTAGCCAGGATCAATGATAATAATAATAATAGTGTACCAAACAAGGGGATTGATGGGTATATGAGACTAGACGCGTTTCGTGTTGGTTTTGCTTAACCCAATGCAAGTGGCAGAGAACGAAATCCGGAAAACCGCTAATAATGCCGAAGGTCGTATCAGACAACAAGTTGCATTTTCCGCACGCATATGCGGCGCAGACGCTAAATATTTGCTTTTTCTTTGTACGGAAGATCTCGGATACGCTTCTTGCTTTTCTTTTCTTTTCTTTTCTTGTCAAGACCAACTTGGCCTTGAAAAATACATCGGAATCATACGTACATACTCCGTTCAAACTTCCATGTTACATGTTAATCATGACCCGGCGTAAAGGACTCAGGGAGTGTATTCACGCGTCTCAGTCCCACTTTGCCCATGGAGTGACAGTTTCACCAATGACAAACTTGCCTCGAACGGGTCGCCACATAACAGCATTGTGAACTGGTAACAATATCTTTTTGTACTCCTCCCATTCCGCTCTCTGCGCCTCTGTATAGTGTTCCGGGATTGCGACTTCGACGTTGTTGGAACCGTAGGTCAAAAAGCCAACCTTGTGGTATAGTGGGAATCCAAGCGGCAAGGCGTTAAGCCAAGTCTCGAGGCCTAGTTCATCAGTTTTGGCGAGACCCCAGTCCATAATCGCTCTTCCGATGCCTTTAGACCGGTGCTCGGGGAGAGTGAAAATAATGTTGAGCACTTGGAGCGCAATAATGTCAGCAGTAAAGCGCAAGACAGACGAACAGTATACAAAAGCAGTACTGCGATGAAAGATAGCCAGGGGTAACTATACATGAATGCTCTTTCTGGCCCATCTTTACCCTCGGTCTCTCAAAAGCACGCATCACCAACGTTGCAAAATCCCGTCCTACGCCCTCGGGATACCAAACAGCGACTTCGCTTGAAGGGTCGTGGGATTCACTTTCGCCAGGTTTAGGACCAAAAGGGTTTCGTTGAAAAAAGTACCATTTCGCTCCTGCGATAATTTTGTCTGTCTTTTTGTCGACGACCTTTAGCCAGATGAGTTCTGGGTATGACTCCTTGTACTCCTGTCGTTGGCCGTTTGTTGCTGTGAGAAGACTAGCTTCTCGGTCATTATTCAGGATGGGGAAGAAGACACGTAGAACGGCTTGGTAAGGATCTTCGAAGCAGTGCCATAGAATTCTCATCAACTCGGACAAGTCCTCATCTTTCGCGATTTCGATTTTGTATGTCATTTTGTCGCTTTTGGTGCAGAGAATGGGTTTTCTTTGAGTTCTCTTTGAATGAACTTTTTTCAGGCTTCACAGTTGGGTGTACATATATATAAGGGAAAAGTTGTTTTTTTTTTTTTTTTTGGTATACAGTAGTTTCATGACTAGTAGCAAAAGACACAGATAACCCCTAGGTATTTATTTTAGTTCACCCATACATGTAAAAACCGGCCTATGAACCCACCTGACTCGTAAATTTCTTGAACGTTCCATCGAGTCGGGCCCCTCAAATCACTCTGCTTACGAAAAGAGACGTAAGAAATCCGACCAATAGTAACTTCCGCTTCTGCCATCGACAGATATTGATATTGATACAACGTAAATAATAAACGTTCAGAATTGATACTGCCATGAGCCTTTGCTAAAGCGTGATGGCGCTATTTCAGACCTCATATAGTATTTATTTTCGCCAAGGAACAACTGGTTTTTATCAAACTTGGATATCTGTTATTGAAACGTTAGAAAAATGTTTAAATGAGTTCGCGACGATACCCCGTCTATAAGCAACCAGTTATCGATTGATTCAATTACGATGCTCTCGCTGCTTAAAGCTCTAAGGTTCTTACTACTACTAACTTTTTCTTTTCCTCTTTAGGGGTTATCCATCAAGAGAATCGATTCGTAGCAAGAATATTGGAACCTTGACTATAGGTCATCCGGCGTTGCTGTCAGTCGGCATTAATAAAACACGGAAGCATAATTCTTCTGCATACCAGCTACCTATATATCTCACAGATCTTTCTTTGTATTCGGTTCGTATACCTAGTCAAAAGCTCAGTTGATCGAAAGATGATAACATCGGAAGTGGCTCTTATTGCGGTGACATATATTGTATTGTTGAGACCAACTGGCTTCAAGCGGAGATTTGGCCACTTGAGGCAGCACTTGTACAACGTATTGGGCCTTCACGAGTTGAGTTACTTGACAACGCAATACCGGCATAAACTTCAAGGTCTGGGGTATAGCATAGTGACAATATGTTTAGTTACCAAAAACACCATTTGAAGCTAAGACAAATAATAACCTATTTCTTATCTTCAACTTCAACTACAAGTAATCAAATATACTTCTTTCACTAAGTCAAGAGTTAACGTTGAACAAACATTCAGAATCGAAAAAAAAACATGTTCAAATGATACGTGTTCATCTATACTTGTAGAGCATAAAATAAATAACAAACCTCCACCAAGTAGCAATCAACTAAAAAGAGAGACGTAGAAAGGTTCAAGATTGGTATTAATTAACTTCGTAGTATTTTCTGTCGATATAATGGTTACAAATCAAAAGTTGTATTGCTTACTGTGTTTCCTATTTGGGGGTTTTGTTTTGGTGGTACTCCACCTGCTTACTGTCCTCTGCATGTCCTTAAAATATTGACATTTAAAAAAAATCGATCTGTCGGTTTTTATTTTTTTATATTTTTTCTTTATATATTGATATAATTGCAGATTCAAAGCTTCAATACAAACGAAATAGAACCACAGAAATTGGCGCGATGTCCCACCTCAACTACTACAAGTACAACGGACTTGGCAAGACTAACCAGCAAAAATACAAATACTGCCAAGCAGTCCGAGTAGGCGATCGTATTGAAATTTCTGGACAAGGTATGTTTCTCCTTTTGACGTTATCGTGCACCTGATTGCTAATCCTGTAGCAGGCGGCGCAAACAGGGATCCTTCAAGATGGAATTGAGGCACAAACCGACCAAGCATTTAAAAATGTCGACATGGCGTTTTCTACCGCTGGTGGCGTCCTGATAATATCAAGCTGTTCCATACAGAAATCCAACCAATAACCTTCATCGTTGACGTTTAGTAATCGTGCCCACGATCCGGAAAGCCGATACTCAGTATACCCTCAACTGCGCCAATTATCCAACACAATTGATGGTTTTCTTAGTGTATATGGCCTTGTATTAATTCAATATTCTATACCTAATAAACGCGCCCGAATACTTGTATGATACACATGTAGATAAATCACCAAATTCAGGTATGTTTCTCATTCACCAGCGTATAGCGGTATCTCGCCAGTCCATTCTCCATGTCCATAACAGCCTGGTTCGCTTCGCTCATCGGCCGTTCTTGAATCCAGGGCTGCACATTCTTCTCAACCGCCAACTGGAGCATCTCCTCAATCTGTGCGGGTGGTCCAATAAGACTTCCAGAAAGTGACCGGCCTTTCATGATAAGGTCGAATGCCAAGATATCTGGAAGCTTGTCTTCAGGAGCGCCGACTTGAACCAGCGTACCATTTGAGTCCAACAGCCCTATGTATTCGCGTAGTGGCATTGTCGGAGACGAAACAGTTGACACAATCAGATCAAAGCTACCGGCGTGCTTCAGTGCCCAGTCCTCTTCATCTTCTGTGGCAATGTAGTCATCGGCGCCAAGCTTGAGGACATCCGCACGTTTGGATTCCTTTCTCGAAATTCCGACCACACGGGCTGCTCCAAGGGCCTTTGCCCAAAGAATTCCAAAGTGGCCAAGACCGCCAACCCCGATAATTGCAACACTTTTATTCGGTCCGCAGCCGTTATTTTTTAATGGCGCATAGGTGGTAATGCCGCCGCAGAGCATGGGCGCTGCAGCAGAAGAGGAAAGCCCGTCTGGAATTCTCACAACAAAGGCACCTGGTGTCCTATTATAGTCGGCATAACCACCGTAAGACTTGCCGCCATTCAGGAAGACGCTGTTGTAGGTATCGCAACGACCCTTCTTGTTGCACAAGTTCTCTCTGCCCAACGTACAGTCTTTGCATTTGCCAGTCCGGTTGCGACAGGAGTCTGATTGAGCACCAACACCAACTCGGTCTCCGACCTTGATATGCTTCACTTCAGAGCCTACTCGGACAGCAATTCCAACAATTTCGTGGCCAACAACGCATGGGTACATGGTTGCCCCCTGTAAAAGACTTATGTTAGTTAACACGAGCAAAAAGAGGAGATATGACGCACCCATCCGCTGCGCAGAGTGTGCAGATCGGAACCGCAGATGCCGCAATGAGTGACCTTGATATCGACATCGGTCTCCTCCCAGGGTTTTGGTTCATAAGTCTGCCATTTCAGATTGCCAATAGAGTCTTTATCTAGACCCATCCACCCTTGGAAGGCGTAATCGGTGTCGTTTACTTGTCCCATGTCTTGTTGTGGAATATGTAAAAGCTGTATCTTAGGTTGTAAGTTGATAAGCTGGTACCTAGGTTTGAAACACGGCAGCTATTTTATACTTGAATCCATGTTTATAAATCAAAAACAAAGCACATTCCATTTGATTCTGACACTTATGAGATCAGTGGATTAGTAACTCGAGACTTCATTTTTCCACAACGAACCGTGAGTTTATGAAGCAGCAGCATTGAATAAACTGGGTTAGATTTCCCCTTTTGGATTAGATTCCGCAGACTTATGCAAGTGGGTTATGGTGGATCCAGATACCATATAACTTCAATCCATGGGACTGTGCCGGCGTTTGGTTAAAAGAACCCGCCGCTTGGACGTGAAAATTTCTACTCTTTTAAACAAACCTAAGATATGACCTTATCACATTATTAGTCTTTTGTTTTCTTCGATTTTCTACTAGATTCAATCTACTTCGACTATTCTTTGCCACATCAAAGGATCCTCTCCTCGACGCCGCCTCCATGTGTTGGTCGACTGCAGGATTTCCGAGCATCCCTTTATGGCCCATCCCCACTTTCTAATAAAAGACTCACTCATTTCCCAATTTTCCGGATCCCATGGTTGTCCCCAGACAAGCAACACTGTCCCGACACTTTTATTATCCCAAAAAGCGGTCATGTCGCGGCATAATTGAGTGTCGTCAAACGAATCACCAGCCAGAATCAGATTATCACGCATGCGCGGAAATGGGAAAAAGTCTAGCCAAGGGTGATGTGGGATTTGACGCTGAATAACTGTAGGACGTAGGCTGAGTGGAATGCTATCTTCGGTAAAACCGGGCACCTGAAGGTTGAATATCGATATTGAATTGTCATCGATCATCCAGCTGGGTGTCATGCCAATGGCGATGATATTATCTTTGATAGCTCGATGAACATTCAACCGGCTTAAACTTATTAAATGCTCTAGTTTTGGAGCGCCTTCCAAGTAGCTCTTATAGGCTGCAGCTTCAATCCGGCGTCGTAGCATTTCGGAGTTTTTCGGGGATGAAGAGCATATGGCAAATCCATCCTTGCCTTCTTGCACATCTACCAGGCTCTCACCTAGAATCTGCGATGAATTATACTGTGGTTTTGTCTGTTGGTTTAAGGCTTTGCGGCTTCGCGTGTTGTCCTTTCTCCTCAAGCCTATCAAGCACGTTAGCTAGCGCTGTTCTCTTTCCCTTTTAATTTCTTTATCCCGGTGTCCTTTTTTGCCCCCCATGTATAGAAGATCTAGGGCTCCTTACGGTGTGCTCTCTGATTCAATCGATTTTGCAACTTCTTCCGTGCCTCTCGATCGGTTACCCCGGTCCAGTCGTCCTCGGGTAGGCGAATCCCGGCCTGCTGGCGCATCTGCGTCAGCGGTATAGCAAGAGTGCCAGGTGCAAGTAATAGAGTCGCGTTATGATCAGCCATTGCCACGTTCAAGCCTGATCTGGATTGGTGCGTAGGATAGGCACTAGACGGTTGGGGTCACCAGGTTCAAATATGTATGCGAGTGGCTGACAGAACGGCCCTTTTTAATCATGATTAGACTTTGGAGATTGTCGAGTCTAGAAACTTTATACTGCCCCTTGAGTGTATCGATTGGCTGCAGCTGTAGCGCTAATGCAAGTCGCTTACGCCTGCCAAGACCAAGGCACGATCTTTGAAATGTTAACTCCGGTGTCAACCAAGTTTGTTGTTGTGGTGGTGATTTTTAGGTAAGTCGGTAGGCGTCGACTTGAATGCAGAGATTTGCCAGATGCACCTAAAGATGATGGAAATACTAGCATCTACCTAAACGTTCTCGATGGACTTATATATATATATATATTGGCATACGTTGATGTATGTTTACATTAAGAGTCTCTTTTATCGTCTCTTTCTAATAATGTCTTCAATTTTTTTTAATTTCAATCTCTTCTAATTTACGCATGTGTACCTTGACGTGTGTAGTTCAAACATTAAATCTCTTATATAGATTGAGTTTCATATACTCAAAATCCATGATGAAGACTCAGTGGGTTTGATTATTAATCAATTGATACATAATTCTTTTTCAGAAGAAGAATTCATTCATTCTGCCAATGTAGATTTCACGCCAATGAAAAATTTAGTATCGGGCGCGCGGACCAAGCTCATTGTGATTCCAGTCGGCCCGATCGCAGCCTTTTAAGGAATGTATGTCCGTAATCTCCGATATGTGCGAGCAAAATTTGAACTTGCATTGCCACAACTCGGATGCTTTGGACTTATCAGTTGCCGAGGATGTTGCCGTATGATGTCATTCCTACATATCCCCTAGTTATGTACCCGCGACACGCACGTGATCTGGGATGCCCTCT
The DNA here is from genome assembly GCA_000985935.1 of Talaromyces islandicus. NCBI lineage: Eukaryota > Fungi > Ascomycota > Eurotiomycetes > Eurotiales > Trichocomaceae > Talaromyces > Talaromyces islandicus. The sequence goes on along the minus strand of CVMT01000009.1, from coordinate 544,199 downwards.
TTTCTCTTTGATGTGATGTCGCTACAGTGGCGGGAAAAATACATTTGGGGCTACAAAGGCCTCATACGCGTCATAATGCCACCCCTTCTCGAGAAAGATACGAAAGCAGTGATTGGGTCTCCCGAAGAGCTAGCTAGATAAGCAATGTGACACTGATTTCTTCCCCGAGGCCAATCAAAATACACAATTATAATTTCTTTTTCTGTTATTGAAAACTGCAAACTATGGGGTACTCGGTTATATGAGATCCCTGCGCCAAGAAGAACAAGTCGATGCCAGCACATGTCCCGGGGCAAATATGGGCATGGCATCTTCCCACAAAATATTATTCAATGGCGTTTTATTGCTACCGTCGGCACCCATAACCATAATAATAGCATATGGCTACATAGAGTCATCGTACAAACAGGCCTCTCGTTGGAATCCAAACATGGCGGTACTATAAAAGATACGACTGTCATGAGTCGATACGGTGTGGGCGCCGGTGTTACAGAGTCAGTGAGATGTGCAAGCCCTGTACGATCTGGATTCATTACGAAGATGTTATAGTTGTCGTCGATTTGTCTGGGTTAGTACGGCGTGTAAACAGGATATTGCTTCCCATCAGGTGAAAAGGTTGGCATATTGTCCTACTCAGTTGTGAGCTGCGTCACCTGAAGGCTGACTACATCGACGATAGCCAGTCCTGTGGTACCCACAGAGGTGCCATTGTCCGAGGTGTCAGGCCACGTGCGAAAGATGACTCTGGAACCATCGTGATTGAAAGATGGAAAGCCATAGGTGCTGATATTATTTCCCACAAGAAACGTCAAGTCCGACCCGTCGGCACGGATGCTGTAAATAAAACCGGGAGAGCTCTAGCGACCTACAAAGTATGCACAAATTCCGAATGTGATGTTTGTATAATCAGGGCTCCAGTTGCCCTTGTAGGCGCATGCATCGTATCCAGACGCGACTGCGGGCTTGATCATGTCCTTGGCTGGCTCGAACAGAGTGACCTGGTCGGTACCGTTCATCGCTAGTCGCATCAGATTGCTTTTTTCGCGGGGCCTTCCATCTGCTGATACATGGCCATCATAGGGCCTCTGGATCGCGCCCCCATGGGGAACACATCCGTGAAGCGGTATATCTCAGTCTTGATCGAAGCTATAGAGCTCCGAGAGTGCTGCCTCCAGTAGGACCCTGCTTTGCCTAGATGACGTACTTGTCATATGGTGACTATGCAGGCGAGCGGAGCGCAGGCGTCATGATGTTCATCGGAATGGTTTGGTACTGCGTGTAGTTCTTCCCGATGTAGACACGTAGTAGATGCCGTTACTATGCAACTCCTTCATGACGTAGCCAATGACCTGTGATACGAACTGCTGTATAAATACAAGGTATACTTTCACTGTGATAGTTAGTCTGGGAATAGCCGGACGTGGGACCTTACATCGTCAGTCACATACGACGGGCTGATCTTGGTTCCGGATCCAGTGGCATGGACAACACTAGCAGCGCCAGTGGCAAATTTGACGGAGACAATACTTGTATTGAGATACGCGTTGTAGAGGAAATAAAGCAACATAGGCTACAGGCGACCATTGTACGTATCCTCTGTTTGAATCTCGTAGAACACCAGGCGTGTGCCGTCGGGCGAGAATTTAGGCGAGCCGTGTGCGTAGTTTGCTCGAGAGGACACCATCCGGCAGTCGGTGCCGTCAGGACGCGCGGCATGGATGGATAGCTCTTGTACGTGTCCCCAGCTAGCGCCATGGCGTGTGACGGTCCGATGTGAAGGTAATCCATTCTCCATCGGGGGACCATGTAGGCTTGAAATACTCATTAGGTTGTGAAGCGTTAGCAGCCAGCAATACTATCGACCGGCCTAAAGTTCTTCAGATCGCCTGTCTCCCAGTTCATAAGGATAAAATAACTTATCTAGTTATACCTGCTAAAAGAGAAAGCTAGCGTCTTTCCATCCGGGGATATGCTGCTAGAATCATCAACGCCCTCGGACGCCATAAGAAGCTCTGGCGAAGTCGCTGCCGTGGTTGAACCGTCGATAGGCACACGGAAAAAGTCTGACTGTCCATAGACTCTTCTTTCTGACGTGAAAGTGACATATTTTCCGTCTCACGACCAGTTCGCCCGATAATCAAAGACACTGCCAGACCCAAGTAGTAGTTTCTCGTTGGAGCCATCCGTTTCGGCGACGTATAGCTCAGAAGAGTTAGGGCTAATGCGGTTGTGTAAAAAGGTACCTAAGGTGGCATCCGCATTTGGCTTCTTGCTGGCATGCCCTCGCTATATCGAATGCAATGATCCCTGTGCTAACACAGTGCTGGCCAATGCGAGCCAGCCACTCCGGAGCCCGAAAAGCATGCATGCTATCAAAGAAGAGAGACACAGTCAGTTTGCAAAGAAGGAATATATAACAACTACCCACCTGCAAAGTAGAAAAAATCGGCAAGACGAGACGTGTTTCCGAAATATGTTCAACGTTCTTTATATATGCCACCTAGGCAGTTAGTAGACACGATCAGTGTTAGTAAGTTTTGAGTTGGTCTGGTACTACCCCTACTGCTGGCATGCATGATAAAACTGTTGGTGAAAAGCAGGTTACAGAGGTTCATAGAGCTTCAAGGATTCATGAGGTTATTAATTGGAACAAGAAGAATCAAAATTACAAAACTTTTGTGTGTGAAGGCGGTGCCATATTGAGATTTGGGTCATGTGACCATGTTTTCTCGACACCGTCGTCGACAGAAACAAGTTTGCTAGGGATGGATCGGACGTGTCCTCAAGATCTCTCAAGTAAGTCCTGAGGACCCTGGGGAAAAGAGCAGGGGGAAAAATAACCAAACGTCCTATTCATAGATGCTCGATAGAACCGGAAGCAACCAATTCCACTACTGCAGAATCCAGCGCATCCGTTCTGCCTATCTCAAAATGAAAGATGCTGCCATAGGCTCATCGTTTGACGAACATGTGCTATGAGGATACAAGTTTCTCATGCGTTATTATACCCCGGGGGATGATATATACATGTTTGGGTTCAGCAGAGGATCATATACCGCCCGTTTCCTTGCAGAAATGCTTGACTTTTTCGGTCTTCTCGAGGCCGGAAACGAGGAACTGATTCGCTTCGCCTGGAAAACGTTTGCCAAATGGCAGCAACACGCATCAAGACCAACAAGAGCGAAAAAGGCTGTTTGAATATATGCTTGCTTTCCGCTAGATGTTTAGTCGACCAATTAAACAAATCCACTTCATGGGTCTTTTTGATACTATGAATAGCATACCTACTTTTAAGAATCCATGGGTGCGAAGGAGCACATTCCCATATACTGCTCGAAGTTCGGCGCATATCATTCACCATGCTGTCTCGATTGATGAACGCAGAGCGAAGGTTCGGCAGGACCTGATTTCTGGAATGACTCCGTGGAACACAATGTCACATCACCATTATCACCACCACCACCGGCACCCACATCTTCACCACCAAGAACGCCACGAAGACGCCCCCGACATTACTGTGAGCGATGCTGGATGTGGCCACCAGAACACAAATACAGCTGCCCCGAAAACTGATCAGCAGGTGTATCTTCCACCAAATGTAGACGACATACCACATAGATATCGCGCACTAATGACTGAGAGCAACGATCTGACACTGACTGTTCCTGGTCAAGCGAATTCGGATACAACTTCTGTAAAAAGCGATCAATCCGGACTTTCACTCCAAGTTCGCCGGCTTCTTGTCTCTGATGAAACCGAAGATGCACAAGATATCAAAGAAGTTTGGTTTGCAGGACAGCACGGAGATGTTGGTGGGGACTGGAAGCTTGATCCGAAAGATATCTGGTCGTTAAGTCATATCCCTCTGGTATTAATGCTCAAACAATTTGAATGCGATTTCAAGTCAGAAGGCGCATTTTGCTGCAGATGGATCCAAGCTATTGTCTTGCAAAATTGGTCATCGGTGGGGATGGACGAGGAATTAAAAGAGCCCCGAAAAATTTGGCATCGGTAAATGGGCTGTCTTGAGTAATGAGGGTGATCCTGTAGGGGAAACATATATACGGAAGAAAGAGTCTCAAGGAAATGGGAATTAGCTGACTCTATTCAATTTCGGATATCACTTCTGATGGTCAAGTAAGGTGTTTTCATTTTTACATTAATTATGTAATTTAGCAACATCCTTAAAAGAATTATAGTCTTTCGAGGACATTGGGATTGGTAGTAGTTCTGTAGTAGTCACCGGCAATGTCCTTCTATCAATGAGTTGATTTTCTTACTAAAGCCACGTCCAGAATTAATACTATTTCATTATGCGTACCTGCCAGTTCTTTTTAACTGTTTCTTTACTTTGACCAGACGAACATGATATACTTCTGTTTAATACAAGAGCATTTCTCTTCTAACCATAATCTTCAGCGCTAAGACGTAAAGTTACTCTATTCCCTATTCAAAGATAGTTTCCAGACAAAGAAAGGGTAAAGCTTACACATCGTCTACCAAACCTACTGTCCAATAGCTAACCCCTTTTTCTCGAAGTTTAACCCGTTCATGGTTGACAGGATTTACAGACAGCAACATGATTAACTCTTACATTCTCTTTAATGTAAGACTTCACTACAGATTCTATGACCCAAAAAAAAGGAAGAAAGAAAGAAAAGAAAAGAAAAACAGCGAAGGAGGAGAGCCAAGTCCACCTTTACTGCCGAACTGTCAACTTACTGCATGCCAACAGGTAGTGACTGACCTTTCACAACCTAGACGAGGCCAATTAAAATAAGTCGTGGTGTTAGCGCTTATGCAAGTGCCGCGAATCGAGTCGTAACCAACAGTTTCTATTTGTACTAGATTTTGATTTTCCAGCCTCGATTCACGTTTATTAATATAGGTAAACAGCATTCATCAACTTTTGTGCCTTTTTGTTGTAATAAATGAGATAAACTTTGAAGGCCTTTAAGAAAGAAGCATAAAGTCCAAAATGTTAAGTGCGAAGCGGGTAACATTGAAAACACAACGACCACTTGACATCGGAATTTGGTTATTTCGTACGTATCGGGCTATGTTATGTGATATCCCCAGCTAGGATGGGTCACGTCCAGTTATTGACCAGGAAGGCATTGCTTGCCAGGCGCCGCGGGCTTATGTGCATATGGATGTCTACCAACCGGCGCTTATATGCATCACCATGCGCAAGGCTGCACTGGACCCACCAGTTCAGCTGTGATTAAATGCCGTAAGAATCCTTGTACAAGCACGCTTAATAGCATGCACATATTAAACAGCACTGCTCGTATACTGTTCGGCGTGTTCTCGGCTGATGCGTTTTTCCGGAGTCTATAGGTTGGTGAGGCTAGACATTTTCTGTACATGCAAGAGAGCCCGCTTGCCAGCAATTGTCTAGTCATGCAGGAGCTGTCCCGGTTTTAAAGCCTTAAGCCTTGTGGAAATACCCAAAAGTCTTGTTAACGTAATTCAGAGATAACCCTGTCGACCTTCCAGCATTCATGTGTTATTTGTACAAGTTGGACCACTAACAAGTTGTTTATTCGGGAAATATCTTCAATGTTCTGGTTCAAGTGTTTTGACAGGCTATTTTAAGCATCTGATTGGGCTCAGTTTGCGCATTTAGGGCACTAAGTGATGCTCTTCACATACCCCGCTGTCTGCGCCGCCGGTTTCTTTTCCTCTTCCAGTAACGAAGCGTGTGCATCGCTGCACAGCAAAAGCCTCATCACCAAACGATTGCTGCGTTATTCCGCCCGGCGTAAAAGGAGAGTAAAATAACTAGAAAAATGAATAAAAAATTTCCCCCATTGCCTATCACCACATAAATATTTACCGCCCAACGCCTACGAAATCTGCAGTGTTCTTCAACTACTTCAACTACCCTTCCCCCTTGGCTCCTCCCAGCCGACTCACACGCTAGTAAGTCATTCCTCCATCAATGTTTTTAGTTGAATTTAATGTTCACAAAGTTTTCTACTTGGATAGGTTTTTGCTCTAGCTAAATTAATAGCTTTCGTGTGAATCTCAACATGCCCGAACTTACCAGCCAAATCTCAGGCGCCGAGTGGGAGGCTGTCGGTCCTCAAACTCCAGCACAGCGGTTTTTCAAGGCATACGTCGACACTGTGGATTCTGGTGGGTTCAATCACGGGTCTGGGCAGCGCTTTTACGCCAAAGATGCTACATTTCACAACCAGAATGGTGTTCGTTATGTCGGAGGCGACGAGATGTGGGCATGGATGAAGCAACTCTTCGGCCAGTTTGAGCGCTTGAAACACGACTATCTCACGCTGTGGGAAATCCGTGGAGACGATGGAATAAGCCAGATATTCTCCCAAAATGTGAGGAATATTTGGTTGCCGGGAAACAGCACTGATACGCCTTCAGTCAGCGTTCCCATGAGTTTTGTCTGCCGCATCGGTCCTGCGGATGTGCCAGGCACTGTTGAAGCACTGCAGTTCAAAGAGGTTTGGCTGTACTGGGATACCAAGATGCTTGAGCCTTATTTGCAGCGCGATGCCGTGGTCTTTCTGGCAGAAAAGGCTAGACTGTAGAGGAAATGCATTTTTCACAGGCGCTGGGGCTAGGCAGCAAGTACTAGGGGCAGACATATTCGATTCTACCGCAAATAGTTTGGGTTAGATTGACATTTACGACGAGAAATTAATAATCATTCAATTGTTATTCGCAAAGATACGCCTTGTAGCTACATGTATTACCGTAATGGGTGTTTATTTTCGTCCTTAACATGACTTATTCTACATCAACGGAAAAATGAGAGCATCTTCATTCGCCACGTTCCACGACGCAGGGGTTTCTTGGGCATCAATAATCTTGGCCTTCTCACTGGCACCACGTTTGTACAGCATTTCGATTGCCCTCATTCGGCGGTTACGTGCAGCTTTATGTAAGACTGTCTCGTGAAGAAAGGCGTCCCTTGCGTCGGTTAATACGCCAAGGCGCAGCAGTAATGCAACGCCCTATTGCCAACCACTGGCCGCTGCCAGATGGAGAGGCGTAGCATCTTCTACCATTCGAGCATTGATATCTGCCCCCTGTTCCAGCAGGATGTTGATTATCTCTCGTTGCATTTTGATACCGGAGCAAGCCGTCGTGTTTTCTTGCCAATTTTCTCGGCGCTCATCATTGTCACATAAAGTCTGGTGGCTGCGCATGTGGTAAATAGTTTCAAAAAGCTGTCACGGTCGTTCAGAGCGGCTACGTGTATAACTGTCTATCCCTAGAGTAATCATATTCTAGTCAATCAACAACGCAGCTTCGAGGCGACGGGGTTTGAATTACTTTATTCGCCCTAAATATGACCTTTAACTCCTTTTAATAGAAAATATGTCTTGGGGACTTAGCTGCATGTCTTTAAAGGCTTGTTTAAAAGATAGCGTCAATTGCCTTTTGAGTTCCAGTTCTATCGAATTAATTTCTACAGATGGATCTACGGGCAATTGCGCACGCCAAGATTCGGTGTTCCAATGTTCCATGTTCTTAGATTATGCATAGAATAAAAGAGTTTTCTTTGATAAGCAAACCTAAAACAAAAGCTTACATGCTTAACTAGACGCGATTCAATTTGATCTTCTGTACTCGGTACGGTGTACGGGGTAATGCTCCATAGGAATATCTCGGATCATGGCCTCGCAACAGAAACACAAGGGCCTGCCTACCCTGGTTAGCCCAGACGATTCACTCAATTATTTTCCCTCTCTCGTACTTCGTAGATGGGGTGATGGAACCGAGTCCAGACTCCCAAAAACATTATGGTTGCATTGGCGATAGGAAATCCGAGGCCCCCATTGGTCGCGCTCTCCGTTTCTCCTGACGATCATCCAAAGATCCGTTTAGTCTATCCGCAAACTGATTAAGTTATTTCTTTGATTTCCCACTTTCTCGTATTTTCTCAGCACTGAAACACCTGCCGAGATTGTCGAGTCCGCATCATTATTATGACGAGTTTGGAAGGACAAAACAAGCCAAGAAATCACAGCGTCACAGGTAGTGAAGGCAACTACAAGAGCCTAGGACTTACGCGGGTCTGAAAATCTAGGGGCCAACAATAGACGCAATCGACTTTCTGAAATGCCCGTTCAATCCTGTGCGCTCCGTAATAACCCGGAATAATCAACCGGGAACATGGTCGTTGCGGGTCTTTTGGTCCTCGGAAAGGTCTCTGGTTAGGATAATAGGATCCCACTAGATCCTCTGTTGAGTTTAATTCTTAAAGCCAGGAACACACAGTGAGACACTTTTTCGAAATGCTTCCTAGGTCCTTTAGGCTTTAGCAGCAAGCCACGCCCCCCGCCCAACATCTGGGGTCTGTTGAATTTTTGTTGGCGATAGTTTCTCATCAGCCACCAAAGCTTAGAATCAAAGCCAGAAGGCCGCTAATGAGGTTACATTCAAGAGTGCTATTTCTTAAAAAGGAAGGCCTGAACAGCTTGAGAGCGTAGTCATCTATGTACCTCATTTTGCATCCACAAAGCTCGGCTAGATACTTTTGCACCTTCCCCTCCCATTTCAGTCTAATCCTCTCAGGCCTTAGTGATCTGTTGATAAAGTGGCCAACGAGGGGTTACACGGTAAGTGAGCTTGGCCTAACAACATCTATAAATTTAAGATCTACCCCCGAGTTTTAAGTAAAGTTTTAGGACAGACAGCCACCCCCGCCACGTTCCAACCCAGCTCAAGCCGCTTGTCAAACCCGGTTATCGCATATTATTTATTGCAAAATGGTGTTCTCCCTCAAGAGCTTCGTTCCTCTGCTTCTCGCAGGCGCCGCCGCGTCTAACCCGGTGGCTAAGCCAGCTGCCTCCAGGCTTCGCCGTCATCCCAGCCCAGCCTCGTTTACTAACAACACCGGTGCCGATACCACCGCTGAGACCCTTGGCACCTATACTTTCTCTACCTGGTCCGGCGCCTTTTTGGATACAACCGATGTCACCAGCGTCACCGGAACTTTCACAGTACCCACTCCGTCCCTTCCCGATGGCGGCGACTCTTCCACTGCCTACTGTGGATGTGCCTGGGTCGGAATCGACGGTGTGACGAACGTCTGCTCTGGTGGTTTAATGCAAGCAGGCGTCAACTGGTGCATCGAAGATGGAAACCCGAGTTTCTCTGCTTGGTACGAGTGGTGGCCTGCCGAGGCTCAGCAATTCTACGAAGACATCTCCGTCACTGCCGGTGACCAGATCACTGTCACAATTGATGCAACTAGCACTACCGGGGGTACTGCAACCCTCGAGAACTTGAGCAACGGCCAGAGCTCGACCTTCACCTGGACTGGGGAGTCTCCAGCTCTTTGCGAGGTCACCGCCGAGTGGATTGTTGAGGACTTCACTGTTGGCGATTCGCCTGTCCCCTTTGCAAACTACGGATCTGTCACTTTCACCGACAACAGCGCTACTGTTGGTGGATCTACCGTTGGTCTTACAAACGCTAACCTTGCCAACATGGTTCCGTCCGGCAGCTCCAATGTTGTCAGCGCTGCCAGCATCGACGGTAACGATATTACTTGCACTTACCAATAGAAAACATATCTTCTCGGTAGTCTTTGTCATATCGGTCTTCTAAATTCTGCTAATTTCACAATTTTTCACCTTTGAATACTGGCGGGTTGAGTTTTATGATTATATGTGACTATTACCTACATATGTACTAAATTGTAAATATGACGTATACATGGAACAAGTTTATTATTATGTTGCTCTGGAAATGGAGTTAGAATTGATCCAACGTAGATAGTCTCGTATCAACAGAAAGATTAGTATTTTGATAAAGTCATGGTACAAGTGTAGGAAATAGAGAGATTAGCAATACCAAACCATTACCTCGAATGTATCTCGGGATCAATTGATGTATGGCATCATATATTTAAATGCTGAACAGGACAATTTCGATATACACATCCACCAGGTATGCGTCATTCAATTCTTAACCTCTTGAGTTCTCAATATGTGCCGAATCCACCGCTTTGCCTCTATCTTGGACCGCCCCTTGGTCATTTTCATCACCAGCACCCAATTTATTCTCTGCCAACATGTTTTCTCCCTGGGCCATGTGATTCACGCCGCCAAACAATACATCCATTTCTTCGAGGGGTATGTTTTTGGTCTCGGGGATAAAGAAAAACACGAAGGCCGCAAGAACAAAGTTAATCCCGGCGAAGAAATAGAAAGCGTAAAAGCCTTTGTGGTCCAAAAATATTGGGAAAAATTGCTGGAAAATGGTGTTTGCGACATTCTGGGTCTGCGATGCCATTCCTACGGCCTGGGCTCGAACATTCATAGAGAATACTTCGGATGTCCAGATCCAGACTGTTGCACCCCAGGAAGGTTTGTCTGCGTCGAAGGTTAGTTATATCTGTACGATTTCGCAAAGCAGTAGGTACTTGAGAAAGAATGAGCGGGAGGAAAAACTTACAGAATAGGATGAATAAGAAAAGTAGGAATACCAGGGCGATACCAACAGACTGAGTTTTGGCTCCATTGGCCAAATCCGGGGTCTCGGTTTCGACCGCTGCGACTATAATCATACATGCACCCATTCCGATACCGCCTATGACCAGGAGGGCTTTGCGGCCGAATCGGTCTATAATCCAGATTGCGTTCAAAGTAAACAGAATGCCGAAAGTAGCATTCAACGCGTTGATGAGTGCAATCTGGCTGGAAGAAGAGAAGACCTTTTCATAAATAATCGTTGAATAAGAGTTCAAGGAGCCCTGGCCTGTCAGCTGTTGTCCAGCATTGATCACAAGGGCTAGGAACAGTCGATATCTAATGGAGCGGTCCTTCCACAGTGCGCTGTAGTTGCTGGAAATAGCCTCTTTCTCATATTCCAACGCTCCCCGGATTTGGATCAACTCCTCTTCAACCTCCTCTTCGCTCTCACGGACGCGTCGCAATGCCATTCGGGCTTTGTCGACGTTGTTTTGCCGTTGGATATACCAACGAGGTGTTCCAGGGATAGTTGGCAACAAGATGAGGATGATAACCGGGACCAGGAGCTGGAACATGACAACCATCTTCCAATCCCATTCGCCAAGATGTGCAGTATGTTTTGTGCATCCATAATTGACCCAGAAGCAGATGAACGATCCTACGGAATAGAACGTCTGCCACAATGTCATGATTTTACCCCGAATTTCAGGGGGCGACAATTCGCCGATGTAAATCGGACCAGAAGCTGCACCCATCTCCAGTCAATCATTGATATATTTCATTGCAATTTAGTCAAACGAGGGGAAAGAACTTACTAAGCGCAATTCCCTGTCCGATACCTATAATACATCTTCCAGCTAGGAAGCATCCAATATTATGATACGGAGCAAAGGTCTGCATAAACGTAGCAATGATAACAAGGATGCATCCTAAGGCCATGCCCATTTTTCGTCCGAGATAATCGGCGATGGGCCCTCCGAAGAAGAAGCCACCTACGATGGCGCCGACTGTATAGGCGGTGTTTACCGAACCAACCACATTAGAATCAGGGTGGTTGAACCATGCTTTCCAGTTGGAAGAGCCCTGCACTGAGTTGAACACCGACGCATCGTAACCGTACAACACCATGCATGCCGCCGCGATGTTTGATATGTACCTTTTTTGAAATAAGACAGTGCGTTTTTGTAGTGAGGTAAATTATTGGCAATTCATACCAGTTGTACACTCTCTTCGAGCGGAAGAAATTGGTAGCCATCTTTGTGTCGGTTTCCAGTTACTGATAGAAACCGACGTAACCTCTTCAACACTATTGCTGGTTCTATTCAAGGACCGCTTTCACCACGAGCGGTTGAGTGAATTGGCAGAGAGGGATGTATCCCAAAATTAAATGTAAATGAATAAATATATGGGCTATTTATTAACCCAGGGCACGCGCAATGTGTGAAACAACTATACTTAAACCGTACTTAGATCCAGGTTTGAATATTTCCACGAATCAGGATCCCGACCAGCCAGTCTATTTCTCCGCAAACCCCAGCATTGTACCTTGTGGAGAAGATCGAATAAACGCGTAACGCATACAAAAGATTTTACCGGGCGCCTTTTGCCTAAAAAGCTATTTTATCCGGTCGATAATGACTCGTGTACGTTAGTTATCTGCGCGGTGACATGCACGGACGTTGTGATTACTGGTCTGTTCAGGAAGATATTTCCTAACACTTTCAATATTGACAAGACTATTATGGCAGAAGTTTTATACTAGAGAAGCTCTATATTAATTCTACTACTTGGTGATTTTGACATAGTGAAAATCCGCCGTGGTATAGCACGGATGGTGCTCTCCGAATGCATACAAGCCCAACATGACACCCGTAAACTGAGCGCCAACTGGGGGTGATCGAGTCATCACATCGTTGGCAATGTCACCAATCCATATAATCTTCTCATCCTGATGGTCTTGATGGTCATTGCCAGCCATGGTCTCTCTGAAGCCAAACTGATATCTATCTCCACAAACGACTTGTAAAATCACATCGGATGTCAAGCTTTCAAGCCTATGCTCAATTATTTCAGCACCAATACCAGCCGGTGGTGAGAAACGGATGACTCTATGAGGAGGTCCAGTAGCAGAACCCTTAAGGCGAATTCCAACGGAACTATGTGTGAAATAATCCATCCACACCACGGTCCCAGCTTCTGTACTCTCGGATACCGGGGAGAATGACAAACGGGTCTCCCATGTGCAAAAGCGTTCTGTTTGTTTGCGCAGAAAAAGTGTTGGACAAGAGGGATCATGAAGTGTGTAAGGTCCGCCAAATAATCGAAGATGGCCTGGTCGGTCTGTCAAGGACAAGTCTTGTTTCCGCGGTGTATCTAGATGCGGGGATTAAGTTAAACTTCCGTTCATGTCTTTATATGTGAAAGGAGATTCACGAGCTTACTTTTCCGATACCATCCCAACTGCAAACTTGGTTCTGAGAAGTCGTCCGTCCAAATTACCGGGCTCTGGTCTTGAAAATGTGTCTGCGAGCTCGATTGGAGCGTGATTTTCTGGCCGTGGTTGAACACAGGCCAATCATCCACCCAGTCTACTGACACTAAAAATGTTTCACGGCCTTGAAATAATATCAGGGTAAAAGTTCCTCACAATAGTATACCAGGAAGGCGTCAAGGGTCTTACCAAATACAGATGACTCCCATGTACCATCATCCTTCTTCACAGGGCGCACTCCCAACAAAACAGCCCACCAATTACCATCGATATCATCGACTAAATCCGCGTGGCCAACATTCTGCACATCATCATTTGGTCCGCTGTGACAGAGAGGATTATTTGGGCCAGTCACCCAGGGTCCAAAAGGGCCCTTGTCACTTCGACACACCCATTCGCTGTGGCCACTTTCTGTTCCCCCCTCTGCTGTAAAGAGATAGTAGTATTTCCCTCGTTTGATGATATGGGATCCCTCGCATACGCCAGAAGATGAGTCTCTGATAAGTCGTGGCTCTGATTTTGTTGAAGCTCCAGTTTCAAGATCAACAGTGCAGATATGAATGGCAAAGTCCTTCAACTGAGCACCCTGCGTTCGACGTTGCTTTCGACGTGTTTGTGAAAGATATACGGTTCCATCGACATCCCAGAAGAGCTGTGGTTACATATATGGTCAGAACTCTATGTCTATGCATGTGTTTTTTTTTGGTTTTTCCCATAAAAGACGGGCTCTCCTACATCTTGATCAAATCCAACTTGGTCAAAGTACACAGGGTCAGACCATGATGTCGAGTCCCAAATATTATTGGTTTTCACATAAAACCCAAGTGGCCAAACTCGGTCATCTTGCTGTGGACGATAGTGTTCAAAACTGGCAGCAATAACATAGAAAAAGCCATCGTGGAAACGAAGCGTCGCGGCCCAAATGCCACCACCAGGCTCCGGGGTATGAATTTGTAACTGACTTGTTCGGGTAAGAGCGTGGCCAATGAGCTTCCAAGTAACAAGGTCTGTGCTGTGATATATGGGCACTCCTGGGAAGTATTCGAAGCTCGAGGTGACTAGGAAAAAGTCACGATTGACGCGGATGATGGACGGGTCGGGATTGAATCCGGTGATGATAGGGTTCGTATACGATCTCGCCGGATGATGATGATCCATTTTTAAAAAGCCGTTGCACAGCTTAGATGTGTGTAGCTGATTTTATTTCTCTTTCTATTATTGAAAATATTGTTTCTTTATACGCAAAGTGGCGTGACGGGGGCGGCTTGGGTTGATTGGTGGATAAATACTAACCCTGGCCTGCGGTTATTCCCCGCATTCTATTTGGCAAGGTCTTGTTGTCCGAGGACGGGATCAATGGATGTTCTTTCTTGATAAAATCTGACATTTATTATGAAAACGCGGTAACCATAATTACAGTAAAACATGTATATAAGCAAATAAAAGCAACCGGCATTATATATGCTTATATAGAGGTTTTGCTTGTGTATATAGCCGAAAGCTCAGTCTTCGTTGCTATCGCTCTCGGTACACCAGAACCACTCCCTAAGCTCTCCATCGTCAGGTTCTTCCTCTCCGTAGTCAGCTCAATCCCAATTCCCATCGGCACAGATGGCCATTTTTGACCGTGATATACGATCTTTTGTGGTTGTTTAAACACAGGAAATTGTTTCTGTCGCACAATATCCTAACAGTTTTAAGCGTTTGGAATTGCTTCGCTGTCTCGGTGGCGACGTCCACCATCTCATAGAAGAGGTACCACCCTTATTTAGACTCGGTACAATGTTGACTAGTCTCTAAATAAAAACCGTCGAGGAATTTGAGGCTGGGATTGAAAATAAAGCTCTCGATCTTTGCGGGAGAGATGAAGTCCTGTCGTTTTGCTGTTGGCTGATTTAATGTGTGTAAATAGTCATCTTGAGCAGCAGTCCCGAAGCTGAAAATATTGGATTAAGGAGCAGAGAAAATAGTTGGAGACGATTGCATCGAGGTAGCAACTCCATTAGATTATCTAGGTGGCCAGCCAAAAGCCCTGGTGATAGCTAGTTGAAGGTGCCCACGGACAGCGCCTTGTGTAAACCGTAAAGGACTTGCAGGAATTTAGCATCGAGAAATTAACCTAGACAACAATGATAATATAACTAATATCCCCAGTTTAATAAAAAGATATTAATACTATAAGATTGTATATAGTTGACGCTGTCGGCCAATCACCGGCCAGCCCGGGCATCTCCACCGACTTTCTCCGGATTGAATCATTAGACACCTCTTTCAATAATAATAGTGTCTTCGCGAACCCTGTCAACTCCGGTCATCCAAACAAGAGAAAAGGAAAAATGGGCACAGACACACCTCTCCCCGAACCCGCTCCATCCGCCTTCAACTATATCCTTTCCTTCCTCCTCGTTGGCATAGCCTGGGGCTTCACCACGCCGTTCATCCGCCGCGCCGCCGTCGACTTCAACAAACGACAAGACCAGACAAGCACATCACAACAAGAAAAACAAACCATCGGCAGTCGCATGGCATCACTTTTTTGGACTGTCGTCAATCTCCTGCGCACGCCGGCGTATGCGATCCCATTGGTGCTGAATTTGACAGGCAGTGTGTGGTTTTTCTTGCTGGTTGGGAAACATGGTACATAAATATCACCCCCATTCGGAGTTGTGTGGGAACGAACGAAGAAAGGCTAATACACACTGCGAATAGAATTGTCGCTTACAGTGCCCATTACTAACTCAATGGCGTTCCTCTTCACGGTCCTAGGCGAGTGGTATGTCGAGCGAAAAGTGATTGCGCAAGAGACGTGGCTAGGCATGCTGCTCGTTCTTGGGGGGATCGCACTATGCGTGCAGTCGAAGAACCATGTTTGATTTCGCGTGCACATATCAATTGATATCCGTATTGGAGTTCATGGGGGGGAGTATATAAAAGATCTAATATGTTATTTATTCATGAAATATCCACTAAATCATACATCTACTAGAACAAGCCTCCAAAAGCAACCCGACGACCAAACATGGGTATACAGCAGACCCAAAAGAAAAAATAAATAAAAGATGAAAGGCATTACTTTCATGGTCTCATGTCGTAAACCGGACTGTTTCCCCATCATATAAGTTTTAATGAGACTCGAAATACCTGCCAGGTCAAGGGTACACAACATGTAAATGCACATTGTTCATCAAGAAACAAGAAAATCCGTCGCCGAATTCAAACGCCGCGGAACTAGGAGAGCCTTTGTCAGTATTTTTGTTTATTCTATTGGGGAAGAAAAAAGAAAGTCTTACCATGCGTACTACCAAGAACCACATCGCGCCAAAGAACTTGATCAGCGACAGCCCGGCAACACTCCACAAAATGACAGACATGTAGATGTTTGCCCGCTTGTCTTCGTTATCGCTGGAACTGGTGCTCGAGTCGAAGTTTTCCAATCCAGCCGTGCTCAATACTACAGCACCGAGCGCAAAGTTGCAAAAGATCCACACCAACACAACTCCACTTCGGAAACCCTTGTAATAGTCCTCCTGTTTTTCCGCCTCGGGAACAATACGAACTTCCTTTGGCGGTTTGCTCGCAAAGGCGCTAAGCTCAAGCTCATACTGAGCGTTCAAATCGCCGCCGTCCTGGGGAATGTTGACATCGACTTTGCCGCCGGGTTTGACATTGGCAGAGGGCAGCTTTTCAGGTTTGTCGTCACCCTTTGTGCCCCACGTAACGTCGTGAGTGTTACAGAATGCATAGACGTTGAGCACGTTAGTGTAGGTCGGAGAGAGAAGGATATATTGGATAAGCTTCACCCGGGGTCAGTACAAAATCAAATACTTCAGAGAGAAACATACGCAAGTAACCATGTGCCACGGATCGAAAAAGACTAGGGACGCAACAAACCACATCACATATGTCGAGGCAAGAGACACAATGATAGTAAAGAACTGCGAGTTGGTAAACAAATCGCTAAATGTGAACCCATCCTTTGCGACGTCTTCCTGTATCGATTTGACTGTAACAAAGATAGCCGCGAACGTGAGGTATATCATGACAATCACCCAGAAGTAGACCATGGTCATGTACCACTTATTCGAACCTTGCGGTCGATTGCCCAGTGATAAGATGAAACAGGACACAAGCGTAGCGAGATAGATCCATTCAAAGACAACGCCCAAGACTTTACCAGCAGTTCCCAAAAGGTCATCTGAGCCCAGATATTGTGTCAGGATGTGGAAAACTAAAAAGAAATTGCCAATGGCGAACCAAGAAAAGAGCATGTTGACCGTCTGGAAGAAGAACTCAAAGGCAAGCATGAACTTTCTCATGAAACTGTGACTACTTCTTCCGACTTCGTAGAAGTGAGCAATAGCATAGACCGCGGCGAAGAAACTTCCGTTCAGCCAACGACGACGCTGCAGAATGAACTCGGCCATACGGTCAGGCACATCTGTTTCGCCATTTGCAGACTTGACATACGACAAGATCCACCGGCAATTTCTTTTGGTGACAATCTCAAAGCAAAGGATTCGATCTTCGGCTAGGTACATGTTGGCCGTGAAAATTCCGGCATTGGCACCGTGCATCTTTTCGCCAGCGAAATATTTCTCAAGCGGCCCTTGGCCGGTCTTGTCGTTTTGCAGCGCAACGTATCGGTAAGCCGAAAAGGCACCCGGCAGGACAGAAATGAAACCGAACGCTGACTCCAGTGGTTTGTCCAGAATGTTGCTCATCTTGTATTCAAAGTTCTGAGCCGCGACCAGCGGGTTGATGAGCTTCTTTCCTTTGTCCAACATGACTTTGATCTCACCACAAGCGCCTCCGCACATGGGCTCCAAGTCGAATGCCCGCCACAAATGGTAGATGGAGTCCCGCCCAGGTCGTGTACCAGCATCGAGCAAAACACAGATATTGGGATCGAGCACGCGGCCAAAGGCCTGGAAAAACCAGCGGTGAGAGTTGATTTTCTTCTGATTCTTTTCCTTCAGACAGAATACCATCTGCACAGGAGTAGCAGATCGACCTTTGACGGAGACTTGTGTGCCTTTGATTTGCAGCGCCAACTGCGTCGTGTACTCGTAAATATGGGCCGTCACGTCCTTGCCATTGACCTGCTGCTTAGCGATACCATCCTGGTACGCACCCAGAGCAGCCAGTACAGCGCGCGTTCGAGGGTTGATTTTGGCACGACCATCGCTAATCACACATACCACAATCTTTTTCCATGCTTCCTTGCCCCATGTTTTGCTGTTACTTCTCGAACACATGTACTCAATATTCTTGAACACACCAATCAAAGTGCGCGCGAACAAAAACTCGTCTTCGTTGTACATGGTAATGACGATGAAAAGTTCCGTGTGGCGCGGTTTCGCAAACAGCGATTGTCGAAGCGTAAATCGCTCGTTGTAGAACTCGGCTGGATCACAAGTCGCGGCCGAGTATCGCATGTGCGTAAATTCGTCACGCTCGGGCGGTTGGGCATGTGGAACCTGGCTCAAGAGCTTGGGTGGCACCGGACAATCGAGAACCAAGTTTCCTCGAAACAATTGTACTTCCTTGACAGTCTTCCATCTTCGAATAGGCGCGGGACTAGGAGAGGGCTCAACTTGCAAAGGCGGATCATCGGTATACTCTCCCGGCTGCTGATAAGCGGGGGCCTCGAATGGATTGGGGCCGTATGGGTTGTCGCTTTGCAAAATCGGGACACGGTCATCCTGATAAGGGGAGGGATGTTGTGGAGGGTAGTTTGCCAGGTCATAGTCGTCGTGAGGCGTCCCAGATGGTTCGTATGGCTGGTTGTAGTAGGCGTCGTGATGGTCTTCTGGCCGTAGTGTGTATTCGTGAGGGTAGGTCTGTGGTACGTGCTCCTCGAATCGTTCGTTGTGACCGTAGGAGTTGTGGATACCTTCCACCGAGTACTGTGCTTAGGTTAGCTTTACTTCTATCTCGTCGCACAATTACGAAACATACCGTTGGCTGGTCCAAGAGGTGATCGGTCGAGGGCATCTGCAGAGGTTGGAATTCTGTCTCATGTTGGTAGGCGTGTAGCGATGGGTTCAATGGCCGCCCGGGCGACGGGGTGCGATTGTCTAGGTTGTCCGGATGATGAGGATTCATGGTGGGCGAATGACTACCGTCATCACCAAAGGGATCTATATCAATGATTGATGGTTCGAGTCAGCGCCCGTGTAGCAGCAACAACGGCATCAGTGTGCTGAATGAATGCAGGATGCGCGAAGCGACAGAATTGCGACACGACGAGCAGCGGCCAGCGCAATAAGCAAGGCAATAAATGATTTCCACATGTGAAATAGTATTAATTTCAAGGGACAAACTGCAGCACCTCCTGAGAGCCTGAGCTAGGCCAGACACGATGCAAGCTCTAAGGTTCAGCGTCGACCTAGTGCTCCTAGCACGATGGGGTTCCGCGTAAACAATGATGCAGCGCCGCGACAGCCCTGATCTGTGAAGGCAAGACGACAGGGAAAAAAGAAGAAAGAAAAAAACTAACCTAGACGGTTGTAGGAGGACATATTGCAATGGCTCTCGTGCTGAAACGAGAGCAAGCAACGAAGGAAGTGTGAGAAAGTGCAGCGCAGCGCAGATCGATGGTCCTTGGGGGAAATTTGATGGACTAACCACCGTGTCGCTGTGGCAATGGAAAGCGCTGTGATTCGGCGCCTGCTCTCGCTGGGAGGGCCCGCCAAGTTCAGCTGGCACGAGACGATGGAAACCTTGGTAAAGCAATTTTATTTTGTTTTGGTTTGTTTTCGGATAGGGGAATAATAATAATGGTATTGTTTTATTGTTCCTGGCGAAATTCTCCTGTATGCGGATGCAAGTCGCAGTTTAAAGGTCAAGGGAGAAAAAGGAAGGAGCGCGACACACATGAGTGCCAGTCACCGTGCCCGCTGACGGGGCGTACGTCACTGCGGCCAACCTGCCGGACACTAATCATGTGGTTCTTATTCCGTACGTACTGTACTATGCACTCGGTATGGTTCACAGGCGTGCTATATTTAGAGCTGCAGCCCAGGAAAAGGTGCTGCCTTGCGTGAGCCATGGCTCGTTGATCCCAGAGCCACCAGCTGCGCCTCGGCATGCGTTGCCCATGGCGAATCGAGGCGGTGCAACAATAATACCCACGACAGTAGAATATTCTTGCAGCGATCAACTGGCCAGTGATATGCTTGGATTTTTATACAAGAATCAGGGTAATCCAACATAAGCTGCATTTCTCTCTTTCTTTTTATGATCGTACGGCTACAACTTACGGAAAGCTACGCGGTTACAGGGTCTATACTCACTGCCACACTCCAACCACGGAGCATCATCTACAGCAGCCGTGGAAACTAGAATGATGGTAGCCCGCGGCAAGTGGATAGCGGCCCAGAGGAACCACAGGCCCGGCGGCGTTTAATACCACACTGCACATGCCATTGCATAGCTGCAGGGGATCGAGTCTGGAGACCAGCTCGGAGAATGCACGAAACGCACATTGGTCTGTTCGGTAATGATTCAATTGTCTAGAGCTTCAAGCTAATTCGATCGAATCATCGCCCAGCCACCACGCTGAAACGCCTTTTGTAGCTAAATGAGTCGCAATGCCAATCGCCCTGGCGATCTTGACATGCTTCGGGGTATCTTGTTCTCTGCCTCCACTTCCAAATCATTCAACGGAAAATCACGCAACAAGCACGATGCGGCCACCGGCTTCTTTGATTTTTCGCTCAGCTTCCTTGCTGACGTATCGCGCCTTCACCACAACGGGGACATTAGGGAGGCGGCCCTTGCCGAGGACCTTGGCGTAACCGAGGGGGAGGAGGTCGATAACGGGGGCGGTGTCTTCGGGAGCGTTTTCGGAGAGGTATTTGTCTTGGGTTTCCTGGGGAAGCAGGGTCCAAAGCTAGAGAGAATTAGTTACGTGCAAAAGGAGAACTGCGCTCATCGGAAACTACGAACCTTGTCTAGGTTGACCACGGGCTTCCATTCATGGTTTCGCTGGACGTGGAAATGGCGCATACCAACCTTTCCAAAGTAACCGGGGTGGTACTTGTCCAGGTTGGTGCGGTGGTGGTGCTGACCACCGGCCATACCACGACCACCGGGGTGCTTGCGGTGCTTCCCGATACGACCGTGGCCAGCAGAGACATGGCCGCGACTAGGATTGTTGTCAGTACGAAAAAAGAGGTAGACGGCTGCCGAGAGACTGACTGTTTTCTCGTCTTGCTCAAGTGGGTAGGCATTGTGATGGATGGTCGTGTTGTTTGACGATGGTAGTAACTTGATGTTGTGGGCGAGCGAGAGAAGTGTGCACAAGCGAAATGCGAAATGTGCGAACCCGTTGTGTGATCACGTGCTGCTGTGAACAAACATGACAAACCATGCAAACCAGCAAAACCACTGTGGCCTGCGGCTCTGGTGCCTGGCGCACAGACCCCTTGGCGGCGGGCTATAAAACCCTCGCTCGCCCCGTCGCCTTTCCTCTTCTTTTTCTTTTCTTCTCCAGCTCTCTTTGCCTTTTGGCTTAGATCAAGTGTAGTATCTGTTCTTTTCAGTTTAATCTCTGAAAGTGTTCGAAGGAACACAACATTGATTATCTCATCTTTGGATCTCGCAGCAGGACCCCTGTGCTTGCACATGCCTAGCTGCACAGTGTCCTCGGTCTAGCACTATCACCGAGCGACGCGAAGCCGTCTTTTCACTATTTTGTCGGTATACCGGCGGACTGGAGAAGAGTACCCCGTTCTTTCAGTGTAGGAAATAAACGCACCCCCTCGTGCTCGTTGTGTGCATTAATCATTTAACTTG